>JACEEZ010008032.1:0-10000 GCA_016584305.1 Chionoecetes opilio
TTAACTTATATTATCTTATCTTATTATTATTATTTTATTTTTCTGCGCGCAGAATTTTTGCAAGGTAGTGATCCCATACAGCCTGGGGATTCGGGGGTTAGGCTAATATTATAATTTTTTATACATACATGCATTGATATATACAGACGCATACATTCTACATTTTATAACGTTGTTGTTAGCATAGAAGTACAACATACATATGGGGGATTTAAATAATCGGAACAGTAGTCAACTAATTTTATGTTATTTGAGCGAACATTGTCTTTAATCTTGTTTATTTCTGTAATTTGGACTGCAAAAATTTACCATCAAGACGGCACTAATTACTTAAGAACTACATGTAAAGATAAGAAAGTAATATAGTACTGGTAAGGAAAAAGAAATTATTTTGGTTTAAAAAACAACAACATTTGTTTCGTTTAATAAATATATTTATTTATTAGATTATTTCATTGCAAAAGGGCGGGGGGGGGCATGGCCACATGACCTCCCCCTCGGGACGCCACTGAGTGGGAGGTAGAAGGAAAGGAGGAACTGTGGTGAGGCCGGATGGAAAGTGGTGGGGTGCGGAAAGAAAGGGGGGGAAGTGGTGGCGAGTGGAGAGGAGACAGGGGTGAGGTAGTGAGGAGGGACTTGATCACGTGATGGAAATAGCCAATCAGCGGAGGCATTGTCCGAGACACGGTGACGCGTGACTCTTGACCAATTAACAACCAGCAATCACGCCCTGCGACCAATGAGATCATGGACTAGGATGTTAGGTCGCCAGCAGTAGCATCGCCGCCGCCGGCCACCGCATCCCTTCAAACTTCAAAGTTCAACCTTCACTAGTATAGTGCGCGACGGAAGATTGCAAAAGGAGGAAGCCCGGCGGTCGTGTTAGCTTTTCTTCTGACTTTTTTTTCTTTTTCTTTTTTCATATATGAAACTTTTTTTTTTTAGTGATGTGAGTGTGTTTTACATGTGCGCGTGTGTGCGTAGCTTGTGTCACCGGCTGCCGTGTGCACTGAGAAGATACACATGAAGGTAGGTAATCATTCATGTTCTTGGTATATAGCGTTGTGTGTGTGTGTGTGGTGTGTTATTTACCATGATATTCCATGAAATCGATTGTTACACACACACACACACACACACACACACACACACACACACACACACACACACACACACACACACACACACACACACAAACAACACACACACCTGCTGATATCACCTCTGATTTTCATGCACGTAAACCTGGATCTTTACACCTCATCCGATGTCATCCAGGAACTGGTGGTAATTCGAGAGAACGGAACCCAAATGCCATGGGCGCTGGGATTTTAACCTCATTTTTTTATAATTGGTCTACTGAAAACAAATATGGGCTTATTCCACCCCACTTAAAACCAAAAGTGTAATATTAAGAACGATTTTCTTCTAATGTATATTGTATGAGCCTGATTTGTAAAACATTTTTTAACCAATAACCAAGGAGGTTATAGTGAGGAGGCGAGGTAAAATGCTACTCTATGATTTATATACAAAACGAATTTAGAAGTTTCTATATACCATAGGCAGTCATATTTACCTCCGCGTTATCTGTATTGTGTATCAATCAGATAGAAAGCCTGGAAGTGCAATGAGTCGACGCGTGAAGTCGTAATGTTTTGATTCAATCTCCCCGCCACAATCTCCCCGCCCACCACTCCCCGCCGCAGCACGTCGCCTCCACAATTATAACCTACATTGTCGCAGCAACAAGCCGATTTCGACATTCTTTATTCTTCGTTTTTCCAAGGCATTGCTTATTGTATTTTGACAAGCGTTTGCCAGACGCAGCAGTACTGTCTTAGAAAACAGTGTGAACATCGCCCAAATTTTACATGCCACAATATACATGTAAAAAATATATTAAGCTTTGCTACTCGAGGCGAGTAATTTGCATTAAATTGCTATTATAGAACGTTCCATCGTAATGCATGTCATCCATATAATGAGTAGAACAACAGAAGAACTATATTTTTTTGTATTCAGATGCGGTGCATCAATGTTTATCGCGAAATTAATTTCTGAAAAATATTATTCGCGGAGCCAAAACACAGTAGACCAACCTTTGAGTTAAAACTGCCAGCGACCACTGGCATTTCTCGAGTTTCAGATCATTGGAATTGGGTGGTCTGATATGGGACTGAGGGTAGTAAGGTCGCTTTTTTTTCTTTCTTTTTTTCCCCTATAGCTTTCCTAAAGAGAAAAGCACGGGCTAAGTAGAAAGCTCGTCAGAGTGTTCGGTATTTGTAAGTGTTAACGGGGAAGAGGGTACGAGGAAACAAGGGCAGCGAGCGTAGGTAAAGGCGATGAGGCAACGACACGTGCAGCCCATACATAATCCGGCTCTGGGGAGGTAGGGATCAGATGGCGAAGTGAGTGAGATGTTGGGCAGTAGAACAGGTAGTGCTCAAGGTAAAGGGGATTTTGTGGCTCTATGAAACAGTGAGGACAGGGGGCAGGGCGTCACCAAGTATTTGGGTGGAGCAATGGAAGCGAACCTTAGTCGGACCAGCTGTCGCACTACAGGTGGAGTGAACCGGGAAAGGTGGAGGTGGGCGTTTGTCTGGTGGCTGTGATGTACCATGCATGTCTGATCCAATGTATGGCGCCCTGCTGATTCAACAACGCATGGCAGACATAACAATGCCTTGACCCCGTCAGGAGCGCGACGTATCTTTTTGCATCTTTACTCAGAAAATACAAATTTGAATTTATAGATAATCATACTCGTCTCCACATACAAGATATTTCACGTGCACATATTTTTTTAGAACAGTGTACACCCTATCGAAACAGGATTTATGCAGCTAGCGGACCGTGGATACATTGTCAGATGAATCGATATATTTTGAGTTAGCAATTCGTTGTGTGATATTAGATTGCAAATATTTCCAATTCGATTTTTCCCGAGAAAAATATCAATATCCAGATTTTTCTGAGCTTCTGGATTACATACCGATCTATTTGGGCAGCCTCTCTTTCCTGATCCCCGCCTTCTGTTTCTTTCACACATTAACACCTTATAGCGCCCGATGACCTGCTACTCAGTAGACAAGTAAGAGACGTTGCACAAGTATTAGAGACGCCAGGTGCCACTTCTGTTGACATAATTAGTGTTAATGCGACGCAGGGCAGTGGAGCGGGACGAATTCAGATGTACGGTAACAGTAATGATAGACAGTGGCGGATGTGACCAGGGAGCTGCAGAAACCAACTTTCTATGAAAACGCACTTATATTGCACACTAAGGAATGCGCGCTAAAATTCATGCCATGTTTTCTTCGGTTACAGAAGGCTTCCATTTGGTGGACATTATTGTTTGGGAGCCACAGTTCTTTTATTAAGTTTGAAGCCACCGTTAATAGATGTTTCTGCTATTGTAGATTGCAGCTTTGATATTTCTTTACTTGAGCCTCTGTTTCTTCGTAAGGCAAAACTTGAAGGTTAGTACGATACCAGTCTTTAGTGTAAGCTAGTCCCCTGCGTTTATATCACATTGATGTGCCAAAGACTACTGTATATTGGACTTGCTACTCAGTTTAGTCTATTTCCAGTAGAGGCCAATGACCGCGATTCCTGACATTTTCGAACATCACTCCCATTTCCCTTCCTATGGTTTATCAGTATAATGATATACTGTTATCTTCGTAATGTTTGTTCTATAATATTATCAAATAAAAAACAGTAACACACTAGAGAAATACCATTATGAGACCGAGGAAATATGCATGAACTTAATTAATATTCACTTAAACTCTTCGCCATTTAATATTTTGCGAGACAACTTATAAAATAGAGCATATCAATAGAAGCGGAATTGTATTCGCTTTCCATTGATATATTTCGTTTTCTGATAAATTAATTAGCACCGTGCATAAATTAGCATTAACTAAATAAATAACATCATCAATCGGGAAAATTACCCGATTGATGTTATTTATTTTGTTAACGCTAATTTATCAATCAATCACTGGGGGCATACGCCGGGGGCGCGTCGCCTCGCCCCCCCTACTACGCCACTCCCGGGGTCACCACGCGCGAGTTTCCATGCAGGCTCCTTTCCCATACCAAGTAGCTCTCGACAAGAAACATCAACTTGCCCCAGCCACGAGCCTTGTGGGCGCCCCCTTGGCCTCCTCCACGCCGGATTGTCTCTTACAGATACAACCCGATGGGAAGGATCGGTTTCAGGCTAATTTATGCATGGTGCTAATTAATTTATCAGAAAACAAAATATATCAATAGAAAGCTAATAAAATTCCGCTTCTATTGATATGTTCCATGTTAAAAGTTGTCTCGCTAAATATTAAATGGCGAAGAGTTTGAGTTCATGCATATTTCAGAGTCTCATAATGGCATTTCTTTAGTGTGTTTTACTGTTTTTTATTTGATAATATTATAGAACAATCATATATGAAGATAACAGTATATCATTTATACTGATAAACCATAGTCAACTGTATTCATGGAACACTTTTTTTACTTTGCCGATTAGCCTTCACTGGTCATGGGCGGGTTGGCGCGGAGCGCCAGTAACAACAAGTCCAGTATACAGTAGTCTTGGATTTGCATTATATACTATAAGTATAACCTTATAGGTTTCTTTTCCTATATCGGCGGCTTTTCGAGGCTGTTATTTCCAGCTCTGGCCAGGAGCGCCTCATGTCCCTCGCAGACTCAAGCGCTGCTTGGAGTCCCATTATTAACTACAAAAACGCCCCATAGAATGTCAGTGTTTGGGAGAAAATTACTATAAACCAATTTCTACAAGCGGTGGGCAGCTCTGAGGCATAAATAGTAGGAAGTGTACTTTTTTAGCCCAAGACAGGTTTGTCATAAATTTTTTGAAACCCCCACATTTATCATATAGGGAGCGCGAGAAGTGTTTCACATTCTATGGTTCGCCGCCTTTAACGCTTGCATTTGTATCTAGACGCCTTGTGGAGGAAAGACTGTTATTACTGTGGTAATGTTTGACGGGCTGCAATATGTGATCGCTTCAAGGCATCTTGCCTGAGGACAGATAACGTTTATCCTCACGTCTGGTCTGAATGCCATATACCAATCCTTATCAAGACTGTTTACATGATTAAGACATGAAACAAAATCCTCACTCATCATACTTAGTAAGCCCTGAATACTTATATTTTTTATTCCCTGTCTTATCTGAACCATTGTAGGGCAACGGACCTATTATTTAATTATCCTTTCAAATTTTGACTGGTTAAACTTGTTTCGAATGTTCCCTTGAAGTATGGTAGGTCAGCGTGCACCATGATTATCGATGGGGCCAGGATGGGCAGGTCGTGCGGCGAGGCCCGGTAGGCTATAATATCATTTTTATTATTATATTGTGTGGTTGCCTTCCGCCTTATCGACACTTGCCTAGCGGAACGTAACTCGCCCGCCTGCTGCATGAAATTGCGTCGGTAAGTACGAGGGAGTGGTAAGATGATTATCTAATGCATACACGGGATGTGTCGGTCGTGGCAAGGTTGCGAGGAACGAGATTACTGATGATTGCCTTGGTTGAATGAGGGCTGATGGCTTTTGATTACGGAATTAATGGTGTTTTATATAAGCCACTTGACGGAAAGGTTACTCGTACCCAACCCTTACTTTAACAGCTCGTCACCCATCGCACGATCTAGATTGTTTTTTACTACGACTCGATGAAACTCAGTTTACTCGTATTTTTGAATTACCAAAATAAAATATGTGATTTTTGTATCTGCTCTCGGAGGTTTATCATAGCACGAAAAAAGCTCAATGAACATGAAGCAATGTATTGCTTCCATGAATGAGATGGTATGGCAAGATATCTGTGGGGAGTACATAAGGAAACCCTTCCGTCCTTCCGAATTTTCACGTCAGAGAAGAAGTAAACATGAATGGTGCTTTGATTTATATATATATATATATATAATATATATATATATATATATATATATATATATATATATATATATATATATATAATATATATATATATATATATATATATATATATATATATATTATATATATATATATATATAAATAGTATAATATATAATATATATATATATATAATATATATATATATAAATAGTATAATATTATAAATATGTAAATATTATATATATAATATTATATATATATATATATATATATATATATATATATATATATATATATATATATATATATATATATATATATATATATATATATATATATATATATATATATATATATATATATATATATATATAATATATATATATAGTAGATATATATATATATATTTTTACATCACGAAGGACTGGCCAAGGGCGCGACAAAAATAGGTAACACAAAGACCGCTTAGTTGCCAGTCCCTATAAAGAAAACAGTAAGAGAATATTAAAAAAGAGGGGTGTGCCAATTTAGTTCGGGAGGTGTCTTGTTACATTTTCCTTGAAAAGATTTAAGTCGTAGGAAAGGGAAAAAATAGAAACAGGAAGAGAGTTCCGGAGTTTACCAGTGAAAGAGATGAAAGAGTAAAGATACTGATTAACTCTTGCATTAGGAAGATGGACAGAATAGGGATGAGAATGAGTAGAAAGTCTTGTGCAGCGAGGCCGCGGGAGGGGGGAGGCATGCAATTAGCAAGTTCAGAAGAGCAGTGAGCATGAAAATAACGGTAGAAGATAGCAAGTAAAGCAACATTCCGGCAGTTATTTAAAGATTGAAGACAGTCAGTCAGGGGAGGGGAGTTGATGAGACGAAAAGCTTTTGACTAAACCCTGTTTAGGAGAGCTGTATGAGTGGATCCTCCCCAAACATGTGAGACATACTCCATACATGGGCGAATAAGGCTCCTGTATAAGGCAAGCAACTGGGAGGGAGAAAAAAAAGGATGCAGACGCCACAGGACACCTAATTTTTTAGAAGCTGTTTTAGCAAGAGATAAGATGTGAGATTTCCAGTTCAAATTTTTAGTAAAGGATAGTTCTAGAATGTTCATTGTAGAAGAAAGAGATAGTTGAGTGTCATTGAAGAAGAGGGGATAGTTATCTGGTAGGTTTTGACGAGTAGATAGGTGAAGAAATTCGGTTTTTGAGGCATTGAACAAAAGAAGGTTTGCTTTGCCCCGATCAAACAACTTATAGAAAAATCAGAAGTTAGGCGCTAGGTGGCATCTCTCCGTGAATCACTTAGTTCTTGTTGAGTTGGACGTCTAATACATGACGTTGAAAAACTGCAGGTTAGAATCAACAGCGTAGGAGTGGATAGGGCTTTGAGTTAGACATAAAAGATCATTAATGAATAATATAAAGAGAGTGGGTGATAGGACAGAACCCTGGGTAACACCACTATTGATAGATTTAGGAGAAGAACAATGTCCGTCTACAGTAGCTGCAATAGAACGGTTTGCAAGGAAACTTAAGATGAAGGTACAGAGAGAAGGATAGAAACTGAATGAGGTAGTTTGGAAATTAAGATTTGTTCCAGACTATCAAAAGCTTTTGATATGTTAAGGACAACAGCAAAAGTTTCATAGTATATATACACATCCTCATATACATATATATATATTAGGGTGTCCCAGGCTTGTATTAGTAGAAAATCAAATAATGATAGCAAGTCCAGCACATGCTGCTCTGGTTCCTTGTCAAATGAAAGTGATTCCACCAAATTTTCGTGAAAATTGGGCAATATTTAATGGTCGCTCAAAATGAACGTTTTGATAGCTCCTCTAAGATTCGACCCATTATCTGCATTCTGATCACTCTATCGTGTTCAGAAGAGCCTAGGTACAGGGAAACTAATGTGAAATATCTGTTATGTTTATTTAGTTATTTATTCCTACTCCAACACCTTCTTCTTGAGTTCCGCCTTCGTTTTTTTAGGGACAGCTTTCGTGTGGAGGCGGGCAAGCTTGAAGAAGAACTGGGTTTGCCGTTCGTCCTTCGTCCGGTTGCCGAGGAAGCGTGAATGAGGGCTATTCCTCGTTCTGCGAGGTCGTTCGTGACCTTCAGGACACCAGCCCGCTTCTTCGCGCACTTGAAACACGAATCCGTGTTCCATGTTTCAGGACTCAGCTCAAGGAAGGTCGGTTGCTGGCCTCCTAGTAGACTTTTCAAGACCTGCATCGACCGCACTGAGCAGAAGGCGGTAAGCGGCCTGTTGAGATTGATTGGTGTCTTCGACTTGGGGCGCCGTGGATTCTTGGTCGTCGAAGGACGCTTCATCCCCTCTACCATCTCCGCCTTCTGCTCCGGGTTCATGCGGTCATCGAAGATGGCCAGTCCGATCAGGTTCTCGGAAAGGTACCAGAGATGGCGCCGCATGGCACGTTCCACGACCGACGCAACCCCATCGTCGCAGATCCTTTTCACGTCAGTGATGAAGTCCAGGTCGTTCTTGGCTGCGTAGGACGGAATCATTGCCTCATTCCAGTATTTCGCGTAGACCATGGTCACAAAGAACGCAACTCGACGGATCCCCGCCAACTCCCGCCTGCTCATCTCCAGCTGGTCATGGAAGAGCATGATCTTCACGGCGTAGATGGCCTTGGCCATCCATCTGGCCATGTGGTAAGCACCAGGAGCACGGAAGGATGTAGGGACTCCTCCTCCGAGGTAGGCCACGCTGAGCAGGATGATCTCTTTGTAATCTTCGCGTGGATGATTCCCACAGTCAAGCAGACTTTTCAAGTGACCGAGCATCTCAAGGCGGTGAGCTTCTTCGTCGGATGACAGAGCGGTCGGTGTCAGGGGCTGTGGTCGGCTCTGGTCAACGATAGGCAAACGATTCTGGAGCCTCTTGAAAAGGGCGATGTTAGAGCCAGATGATGGACCCATGCAAGCCTCGAAGACATCCTTCAAAACAACTTCCAGGATGTGGTGGCGGCATGCCAACCACACCAGGGGCTTCTCCAGTGCACGTTCAATCCTGATACACGCTCCTTGAACCATCCCCGTGTTGGCCACTGTCGTGTCGAATACCATTCCAATGATGTTGCCTCCAAGCTGCTTTCCGCACCAGCTTCAAGACGGTTTCCGCAACAGCTTGTCCTGTCCCGTCTGCAGACACAGGAACACCCAGAAGTTTCTCCGTATCCTCCCCGGACACCAAGACGGCCACCCTCTCCTCCAATGACCTTCCATCCGCTAGACTGGGTAACAACTTGCCGTCCCAATGCAGGACCAAAGGGACTTCAGGCTTGAAGGAGAGAGACATGGCAATCTCTTCGCGGTTCTTGATTCTGGCCCGGTGGATCGACGAACGGGACACAGTGATATGTTCGATGTCGTGGCCGAAGCTCATTGCAGCAGCGGCGTAGGAGGATGTCGCAGCATGGATGGACAGATTGTCGCGCTCCCAAGCAAGGGTCAGCTCCTTGGTGAGCTTATTCTCCTTAGGAGGTCGACGGCGTGGACATTTAGCTGGTGTCGGAGCTTTGAAGTCATCGTCCTCGGTTTCTTCGTTGGACGATGAGGATGTAGTAGAAGACTCCAAGTCCAAAGCCACGTCACGATCAAGAGTGGATGACGAAGCAGCCGCGTCCTTCTTCTTCATCTCCTCCATCCTTTGTCTCTTACGTCGCTTCTCCTCAGTCGCTCGCTTCAGCTTCTCGTCCACGCCAGCCATCGAGCAGCTCTGCCGGTCCTCCCTCTGAGCCTTCAAGAATGCCTTGTCTTCCTCGGAGATCTTCGCTTCCATTGCCTTGGAATGCGCGATGTCGAACATGTCTTCGAGGCTGTCTCTGAAGATGCATCTCTTAATTTCTTCCGTCTCTGTCTCCCGTGACTTGGATTTTGCCAAGGCGCCGTACTCCTCGTACAGTTTGAGGATCTCTCTTCACCCACGACACATCCGACGTCGGAATGTTCGCACGTCGCCACACTTCCAAGACCTTCTCAGCGGTAGAAGCTGCTGCAGCAAAAAAAACCTCCTTCTGGATCTTGTGGTGGAACAAAAACACCTGGAGAAC
>JACEEZ010008032.1:12500-18916 GCA_016584305.1 Chionoecetes opilio
TGTTCAGTTCTTTGCCAGTCAGTCCATACTTTCTGGTCCACATGTACACGAGCGACTGGGCTGTGGTGAGCCATCTGGAGTGGGACACCTTGCCACACTTGATCTCCTGAAGCTCGGACGGGAGAAACGCCCCGCTTCACAGCCTGGACAGCTGGTAGGAGACCTGCTGGTCAGTGGACATGTTGACCAGAATATACTCCGGTATCTCCGTGAGATCTTCACGCCTGGCACTCCTCTGAACTCTGCGTTGTACTGCATCTCATTCACGCTGGACAGCAGACTGCACACTGGACCCGTGAAGCCAGTGTCAGATGAGGTAGGCCCGTCGATGCTGGTGATTAGGTGGCGCAGGGGCAACTCGTTTGTGTGCAACACGCATATACTCCAGAAGAGCTATGGGCCAACACGGGGTGGAAGGGTGGTACTCACGCCCATTTGGGGAAGATGCTGGGACGCAAGTTCTTCTGGAGTATATGCGTGTTGCACAAACGAGTTGCCCCTGCGCCACCTTATCACCAGCATCGACGGGCCTACCTCATCTGACACTGGCTTCACGGGTCCAGTGTGCAGTCTGCTATTTAGTTATATGAAAAATATGCAAGATTGTTGGGTAGGATAGCGCTTCAAGGCTTTATTTATATTTACATACAAAAATAAGATGCCGCTTTAAGTCAGGTAAATCGCTTCACAAAGGTTTAAGTTCGTGTCCGATAACACTTTGGTCACCTGATGGACTGTTTGGGAACTCTGAGCGATAAACTTTAACCATTCGTCCATGTTTAAGAGAAAGCTTGGTCTTCTCAGCACGCTGTTTTAGTTTTTCTATTCATTCAGCGTAGAAAAAAGACAGTTCTGTGTCTTGGAAAACCTAGATAGCCTGAAAGTAGAAAATGTGATCGAGGGGTGATACAAGTTTTAGGTGTCATCTGGTAGGTAGCAATGACAAAAGATTGTGGTATATTGTTTATTTTACCTCTCTTTATATTTCTTTTATAGAAACGTTAAACCAAAACTCTCCAGGTCAAGTACCCTTAAGATGAAAAACAATAAATTGACTTGATTGCACATAAGAGAGTGATGAACTATCAAACTATTTCACACACACACACACACACACACACACACACACACACACACACACACACACACACACACACACACACACACACACACACACACACACACACACACACACACACACACACACACACACACACACCACACACACACACACACACACACACACACACACACACGCACGCGCGCACGCACGCACGCACGCATGCATGCACGCACGCACGCACGCATGCACGCACGCACACGTGCACACACACACATACACACACACACACACACACACACACCTTTTTACCCCAAACTTTTTAGAGGCATTTCATTTCCTCCTTAATACAACCTGTCTCAACACTATATACAGATACGTAGTGTGTGCAGACGCGACCCTGGTTTCATACCCCTGCAGCGATAAGATTCCTATAACTCCCTTATTTCGCCCATCCCTCCCTTGAACCCCATGATCCCTTATGAACCACCACTCAAATTAAAGGGTATATGAAAAATAACTTTCCCGGAGATTAAATCCATGAAGAGCGGCGGTCAGTGCTATTCAGTTCCTTACTATATAGTACACCACGCTAATATAACCCCTCGAAGATGTTGATAGAGCAGAAGGCTTGGTGGAGTGTTAGTAGCCGCCGAGATATCAAACAGTAGTGGGGCATTTATTAAGCCTTATAAGATTATAAGATTCCCTCATCCATCTACTACAAAAGACAATTAAATATTTTTGCTCTTTTTTCTGTTCTGTTTTTATTCCTATCTTTGCTCTGGATATTACCAATTGTTTGATGAAATATTGGTTTGATTAAGTTATTTATTATTCCTGCGTTATTGATGTAAAAAATTTATGTGCAGGCCTAAAGGTAAATTGTCGCTGTCTATCTTTAAGCTTGTTTGATACATACCCCTATCTTTAAGCTTGTTTGATACCCTAATTCTGAATGGACGAGAGCTTATTACTTACTATAAAGCCTCAACAAGTGTTCCTTTACTTAGCACCAGAAAGTTACGTAACATTCGGCCAAAAAGAAGAAGAAATCATTCCAGCAATCGTAGAAGTCGCAGGGCAGCAGCGTGTCTGACCAACATTCATCTCAGACGAGTAAATCAGATAAAGAGTTTGATTCGTATTCTCACCATTGAACTCCATTATTGACTTTGCACTTGAACCATGATAATATCAGACCTCCGATGTAAATTCAATCTTTGCGTGGATATTGTACGTGGATCACTTGAATAATGTTTTTTTTCGTCGGCACCACGAACCTTCTTGTGGCTGCTGCTGCTGCTGCTCTCGCTATATTTTGTGCCTCATGACTACGATCAGAGACAAAAGAAAGGCAAACAGATCAGTGCCCGCGGAGGACCAAACATGCTTTGAAACTAAGATACTTTGTGTTCTTGTGTTCATGTGTGTGTGTATGTGTGTGTGTTGCATCACATTCCAACTAAAATTACAAAAGAATGCAATGGGACTTATAATATACCTTCTTTATCTATTTCTTCCTTTAATTGTTCCCTTTCCCTTCTTCCAATTTACCATCCTTTCACTTCTTCCCTCCTTCATTTCCTCATTCTCTTAACAAATTACACTGGTCTAAAAGGTCACCTGAGGTCACAGATTCCTGTTTATTCCATTGTAAATATATATTTGTTTCTTCTGCCTCTCTTCTCTCTAAATCACCAGGAATGTACCCGCAAGGCTTAGTGTTATAGGCGATGCGATAGGCCGGATAGGCGATGTGCCATTATTGTGGAGGAAAGGAAATGTTGTTCCCATATTTAAGAAGGGAGACAGAGGACTAAAGTCAAATTATCGACCCGTAAGTTTAACATCAGTGGTGGGTAAATTATTGGAATCTATTATTGCAAAAAACATTAGAGAGCACTTAGATAAACATAGTTTGATCAATGATTCACAACATGGATTCACCAAGGGTAGGTCATGTCTCACCAATTTATTGAGTTTTTATAGGAAAGTTTATGAGACGGCAGATAATGATAAGGATTATGATATAATATATCTGGACTTTAGTAAGGCATTTGACAAAGTACCACACGAGCGACTCTTAAATAAGGTTAGGGCTCATGGTATAGATGGGAAGGTTCTTCATTGGATCAGAGCTTGGCTAAGTAATAGGCAACAAAGGGTTACAATTAATGGTTCCAAATCTGAATGGGGACTGGTGACAAGTGGAGTTCCACAAGGGTCTGTTTTGGGCCCATTACTATTTTTTATTTACATCAACGACTTGGATAGTGGGATTAGCAGTGATATCAGCAAGTTTGCTGATGATACTAAGTTAGGTAGGATTATTGGATCACAGTCTGACGTAAACATATTGCAGGGAGACTTAGATAAACTTAACGAGTGGGCAGTCGGATGGCAGATGGAATTTAATATTGATAAATGCAGCGTTATGAATGTTGGTAGAAAAAAACCCTGGTAATAGATACACCATAAGCAATGTATCGCTGAAAAGATCAGAAGGTGAAAAAGATCTTGGAGTGAGGGTGAGCCCAGACCTCCGACCTAGGAAACAATGTATTGAGGCCAGAAATAGAGCTAATAGGGTATTAGGATTCATTACCAGAAGTGTTAAAAGTAGAAGTGCTGAAGTTATTCTAAAACTTTATCTGGCTCTAGGCAGGCCTCACCTAGACTATGCAGCTCAGTTTTGGTCTCCATATTACAGGATGGATATAGTGTTGTTAGAAAAAGTGCAGAGAAGGATGACCAAAATGATACAAGGGATGCGTAACTTTAGTTATGAGAGGAGATTGAAGTTATTATAATTACACTCACTCGAGAGACGCAGAGTAAGGGGCGATCTGATAGAAGTTTTTAAGTGGATAAAGGGATTTAATAAAGGAGAGGTAGGAAAAGCTCTTACGGCTTTTAACCAGGGTAGAACAAGAAGTAACGGATTCAAGCTGGAAAAGCGTAGATTTAGAAAGGAAATAGGGAAAAACTGGTTCACAAATACGGTGGTGAATGAATGGAATGGTCTCAGTAGACAGGTAGTTAGTGCTGAGTCATTGGGGAGCTTTAAAGGGGAGCTGGATAGGTTCATGGATGGGGATGAAAGGTGGATGTAGGTAGTGTTAGGTGACAGGAACTACCACGTGTAGGCCTCGCGGCCTCTTGTAGCTTCCTTATTTTCTTATGTTCTTATGCAGAAGATAGACAGAAGCCTGCAAAGATTCCGCTGAGCCTCGATGCACCACAAGAACTCGTAACTTTTGACTTTAAAAGAAAAGTCACTACAATATTCAGAATTCTAGTGTCGTCAGAAACAGGAAAAACACTGAAAATTCACGCCATAAACACAGACGTGAAGAACAAACTTAATTACAGGAATTTCCTCGATAATGTACGCTGATACAAGTGAGCGAGACCAGTGATTAAAGAGGATGAACGAGCAAGTCTCCAAAGTAAAAGTAAAACGCACCTCTTGGCTCTGACTGAAAAACGGCATGAGGTTGTTACCACTAATGTCAGGTTGATAACGAAGCATGTTCCTGTGTGCGTTGGCCCCCGGTGGTATCTGGCCTGATGATGGTGGTCTTGAATGTAAAGAGCGATCTTAAACTAAAAAGGTGGAGGTTGAAGCGACGGTCTACCTTGCCTGTCTTATAGGAGGACGCTGAGTATAGAGGACACTGTGTTCGTTTGAATGTGTTTATTGGTAGATTTGTCTATAAATAGCATGGAAAGATAATGCATAATGTATTTCTGCTGTGTTATATTGGAAATTCGTTGCGATCCTTTGTTATGAAAAAAATGTTGTATGAGTCTTTGTGTCATCTTATTTGCGTGCCTGATGCTTAGTTGCCTTTACTGATCACCAACAAACACTGGGAGGCGGCCGGTTGAGGGTTGGGTCAGATGCTGAGTGCAAGGTACAAGGATCACTCAAGCGCCATCAATTCGTAATCAATCAATTCGTAATTTGCAATCAACACCTGCCCAAATGCAAATGCCGTCAATCACCCCGAGCATCATCTTGTACTATTTCCTCCTTAATGCTCTTTCACATATTTTTTTTCTCACTTTGCGGACTTTCAAGCCTCATCTTAGTCCAATTTCACTACCAAATTCTTAGATTTCTTGCGGTATTTTCCCTCATATTGTGCCCTGTATTATATATTGTGTTTAGACCTTTTACTCTAAATTTCCCTCATATTGTGCCTTATATTATATATTGTGTTTAGACCTTTTACTCTAAATTGTCAAAACCTCATACACAACTATTAATTATGCGTAATTTTGTTCTTCATATTTTTTACATTACGACATTAAATATTTTTAATAATGAACTTGTGTATTATCTTTTGTCCAGTTCTTCACATTTTCTTTACTGAGGTAATATATTCGTTTTTTTATCATCTGTGATCAGTCTTTCTTTTTTAACTTGTAAAGCATCGGTTATATGGACCATCTAGTATGTAACCATTAGTCCATTCGCTTAAGAGTACAATAAATGTGATTGAAAAGCACCTCGAGGGTGTGGAGTCTGGTTCTCCTCCTGAGGTTTTATATCGAGGCGTGATTTATGAACAAGTGTAACCACCCTATCAATAAGCCTAACCAAGGATCCTTGTTACTCATCTGGAACACTTTAAGTCTAGTGGTGAATTATTGTTATGATCACTGAGGTTTTTATTATCACTCACAGTTTTCGTCAACATCGTAGAAAGTGGCGAAGACTTTAAAGCCTCAACTGTTATGAAAGGCCTTAGGTAGCAGTGGTTTTCGATTCAGAATGTGTTGGTGTTGGGTAGGTAATTGCGTTTTCCTCGTAAGATGATGCAACAAGTACAGTGGTTAACGTCTAGGTATTTTGCACGTGCGTGGTGTAAGAGGGCGCAGAGGTGATGACCACACAATTGGCGTCTCTACCTCGCTTCATGTTTATGGTTTTATGTGTGGTTGGGGTTGCAGGTGTGGTGGTAAGGGCTGCAGCGTGATGGCGTGTGATGCAGTGTGCAGCTGCGCATTGCCGTGTGTGGTGTTACGACTGTGTAGTGTGAGATAAATGTTGTTTGTTGGTGTGTTATGTCGGGTGAAGCATGTATGGTGGTGCTTTACTGTTAGTGTTTGATGAGGCGTTTTGAGTGGAAGCCTGGATGGCTGTTGCCTATCATTTATGTAGCATGAGTTATATTATTTGTAGGGATGTGTATATTTGGGTTTCAATGATTTAATAAGCGTAGAGGCCTTAAAGTAATCGTCCAGACCCCATTTTTTTTGCCGAATTATGTTGAATGTCATTCAAAACCTATCCACCAAAAATGATTCCAGGCCTATTGCACGACGCGTAAAATCTTCCCCAACA
>JACEEZ010008033.1:0-22647 GCA_016584305.1 Chionoecetes opilio
AATTTATAAAAAAAGGTTGGGTTTACTCAATTGTAGAAAACAGCTATATATCACCGATAACTAGCTAAAATCATTGAAAGAACACATTTTGTGGGTATAAAGCATTATCATAAGGTAAATATCCTTCTATTAATGATATACATACAATAAGAAGAAACTATGAAAAACACGTATAATATACAATTGTAGATATAGAGATAGATAAAGTCTCAAACTCCTATTATAAGCTTACAGTAGTTTAAAATAGCAATTTCTAACGAAAACAACTATAATTCCACATTTTGAATTTCTCTATCAAAAAAAGAGCTGAATAATGTCAATTTTCGACATTTTTTAGCCCTTCAAAAATACATTAAAACACTTGAAAAAACGTTGTTTTTAAGAATAAAATTGATACATAAATATATGAAAAATACATATTTTAAGCTCATAATATTGTAAAATATAGTTGTGTAAAAGTGCTGAATAAACTCAAATTTCGACATTTTTTAGGCTTTCAAAAATACATTAAAACACTTGAAAAAACGTTGTTTTTAAGATTAAAATTGATACCTAAATTTCATGAAAAATTCATATTTTTAGCTCATAACATTGTAAAATATAGTTGTGTAAAAGTGCTGATTAATGTAAAATTTCGACATTATTTAGCATTTCAAAAATACATTAAAATTCTTGAAAAAACATTGTTTTTAAGATTAAAATTGATATCTAAATTTCATGAAAAATACATATTTTTAGCTATTAATTTTGTAAAAATAGTTGTAGCAAATATAAAAAGCTATTTAGCTACAGATATAATGAAATATACTTCAATTTGTAGAAAAAAACCACTCTTCACTGATAACTAGCTAAAATCATTGAAAACACTACATTTTATGGGTTTATAGCAATATGATAAGTAAAACTACTTGTATATATACAATAACGCTACAGTTTACAAGAAACTATGAAAAACACTTGCAATATACCGTTATATCACAATAAATAACCTCTTACTCTTCTATTTAATAGCTTAATGTAATGTAAGCTACTTATAGGTGCATATTATTCTAAAAAGAGGATTTTGTACTTCAATTTGTAGGAAAACAGCTATATATCACTGATAACTAGCTAAAATCATTGAAAACACTACATTTTATGGGTTTATAGCAATATAATAAGTAAAACTACCTGTATATATACAATAACGCTACAGTTTAGAAGAAACTATGAAAAACGCTTGCAATATACCGTTATATCACAATAAATAACCTCTGACTCTTCTATTTAATAGCTTAATGTAATGTAAGCTACTTATAGGTGCAAATTATTCAAAAAAGAGGATTTTATACTTCAATTTGTAGGAAAACAGCTATATATCACTGATAACTAGCTACAATCATTGAAAACACTACATTTTATGGGTTTATAGCAATATAATAAGTATCACTACTTGTATATATACAATAACGCTACAGTTTACAAGAAACTATGAAAAACGGTTGCAATATACCGTTATATCACAATAAATAACCTCTTACTCTTCTATTTATTAGCTTAATGTAATGTAAGCTACTTATAAGTGCAAATTATTCTAAAAAAAGGATTGTTTACTTCAATTTGTAGGAAAACAGCTATATATCACCGATAACTAGCTAAAATCATTGAAAAGAACACATTTTGTGGGTATAAAGCATTATCATAAGGTAAATTCCTTCTATTAATGATATAACACTACAATTAAGAAGAAACTATGAAAAACACGTATAATATACAATTGTATCACAATATAGAGTCTCAAACTCCTATTATAAGCTTACAGTAGTTTAAAATAGCAATTTCTAACGAAAACAACTATAATTCCACATTTTGAATTTCTCTATCAAAAAAAGAGCTGCATAATGTCAATTTTCGACATTTTTTAGCCCTTCAAAAATACATTAAAACACTTGATAAAACGTTGTTTTTAAGAATAAAATTGATACATAAATTACATGAAAAATACATATTTTAAGCTCATAATATTGTAAAATATAGTTGTGTAAAAGTGCTGAATAATGTCAAAATTCGACATTTTTTAGGCTTTCAAAAATACATTAAAACACTTGAAAAAACGTTGTTTTTAAGAATAAAATTGATACCTAAATTTCATGAAAAATTCATATTTTTAGCTCATAACATTGTAAAATTTAGTTGTGTAAAAGTGCTGAATAATGTAAAATTTCAAAATTATTTAACATTTCAAAAATACATTAAAATTCTTGAAAAAACGTTTTTAAGATTAAAATTGATATCTAAATTTCATGAAAAATACATATTTTTAGCTATTAATTTTGTAAAATATAGTTGTAGCAAATATAAAAAGCTATTTAGCTATAATTCCACATTTTGAATTTCTCTATCTAATCTCTATCTCTATTTTTTCTAAAAGGGCTAAATAAGGTCAAATTTCAAACATTTTTTTGGGCTTTAAAAAATACATTAAAACATTTTAAAAAAAACGTTGTTTATAAGATTAAAATTGATCCCAAAAATTTTTAAATAAAAAAATACATATTTTAGGCTTTTAAATTTTTGTAAAAAATATTTTGCAGCAAATAAAAAAGCTTTTTAGCTACAGATATAAAAAAAATTATTTAAATTTTGTAGAAAAAAAAAACTCTTCACTGTTTAACTACTAAAATCATTGAAAACACTACATTTTTTGGGTTTATAGAAATATGATAAGAAAAAGAAATTGTATATTAAAATAACGCTACAGTTTAAAAGAAACTATAAAAAACGTTTGGGGGGGGGAAAAAAACCGTTAACCCAACAATAAATAACCTCTTACTCTTCTATTTTTAGTTTAAATGTAATGTAACATTTAAAGGGGTTTGAAAATTTATTCAAAAAAAAGAGGATTTTATCTTAAATTTTTTGGGAAAACGCTATATTAAATGAAAACTAGCTAAAATCATTAAAAACACTACATTTTTGGGTTTTAGCAAAATAATAAGTAAAATTTATTTTGTATATATACAATAACGCTACATTTTGAAAAACTATGAAAAACGTTTTCAAATCCCGTTATATAAAAAAATAAAAAACCTTTTACTCTTCTTTTTCTAGTTAAAAGTAATTTAACTATTAAATGGTGAAAATTATTTTTAAAAAGGGGTTTTAAATACTTCAATTTGTGGGGAAAACAGCTATATATCACCGATAAATAGCTAAATCATTGAAAAAAACTACATTTTAGGGTTTATAGAAATATGATAATTAAAACTTTGTTTATATAAAATAACGCAAAAATTTTTAAGAAAACTATGAAAAACGCTTGCAATATCCCGTTATATTACAATAAAAAACCCCTTTTAACTCTTCTTTTTATTAGTTTAATGTAATGTAAGCAAATTATAGGTAAAAATTTTTCAAAAAAAAGGATTGTATGCTTCAATTTTAGGAAAACAGTTTATATATCACCGATAACTACAAAACCCATTGAAAAGAACACTTTTTGGGGGTATAAACCCTTATCATAAGGTAAATTCCTTCTATTAATGATAAAACACTACAATTAAGAAGAAATTATGAAAAACACGTAAAAATATACAATTTTAAACACAATATGAGTCTCCAAAAATCCTATTTTAAATTACATATTCAAAAAAAGCAATTTTTAACGAAAACAGCTATAAATCCACATTTTGAATTTCTCTATCAAAAAAAAGGGCTGAATAAAGTCAATTTTTGACAATTTTTTTAGCCCCTTTAAAAATACATTAAAACCCCTTTAAAAAACGTTGTTTTTAAGAAAAAATTGGGTACATAAATTTCATGAAAAAAACATATTTTTAAAACTCATAAAATTTTTAAAAAAATAGTTGTGTAAAAAATGCTGAAACATGGGCCCAAAAATTTACATTATTTAGCATTTCAAAAATCCATTAAAAAACTTGAAAAAACCCTTGTTTAAAAGATTTAAAAATTTATATCTAAAAAAACCTGAAAAATACATATTTTTAGCTATTAATTTTGTAAAAATAGTTGTAGCAAATTTAAAAAAACTATTTAGCTACAGATATAAAGAAAAATCTTCAAATTTTTAGAAAAAACCAAATCTTTACTGATAACTGCTAAAAAACATTGAAAACATTACATTTTTTGGGTTTATAGCAATATGATAAGTAAAACTAATTGTATATAACAATAACGCTAAAAGTTTACAAGAAACTAAAGAAAAAAGGTTGCATAAAAAGTTATAAACACAAATAAATAACCTCTTACCTTCTATTTATTAGCTTTAAAGTAATGTAAGGGTACTTATAATGCCCAAAATTTTTCTAAAAAAAAAGGGTTGTTTACTTCAATTTTATAAAGGGAAAAAAGGGTATATATTTCCCCATAACTAGCTAAAACATTGAAAAAAACACCCTTTTTTTGGGTAAAAAATTTAAAAAAAAAAACTAAGGAAATTCCTTCTATTAAAAAATATAAAAACTTTCAAATTTAAAAAGAAAAATTTTGAAAAAAAAAAAGTATAATTTTACAATTGTATCACCCAAAATAGAGTCTCAAATCCTATTATAAGCTTACAGTAGTTCAAAATAAACAATTTCTAAGGAAAAAAAAACCCATAATTCCGCATTTTAAAAATTTTTCTATCTAATCTCCCATCTCTATTTTTTTCTTAAAAAGGGGTTTAATAATGTCAATTTTCGACATTTTTTTGGCCCCTTAAAAATACAAATTAAAAAACTTGAAAAAAACGTTTTTTTTTAAAAATAAAATTTATACATTTAAAATTACATGAAAAATACATATTTTAAGCTATTAATTTTGTAAAATATAGTTGCAGCAAATATAAAAAGCTATTTAGCTACAGATATAAAGAAATATACTTCAATTTGTAGAAAAAACAACTCTTCACTGATAACTAGCTAAAATCATTGAAAACACTACATTTTTTGGGTTTATAGCAATATGATAAGTAAAAGTACTTGTATATATACAATAACGCTACAGTTTACAAGAAACGATGAAAAACGCTTGCAATATACCGTTATATCACAATAAATAACCTCTTACTCTTCTATTTACTAGCTTAATGTAATGTAAGCTACTTATAGGTGCAAATTATGCTAAAAAGAGGATTTTATACTTCAATTTGTAGGAAAACAGATAAGATAAGATTTTCATCCTATCTAGACACTTTGCAAGTACCAACTACAAGGTTATTGACTATACAAAGCGCCGCCACGTCAGCATGAACTAGGCGGACTCGAACCGCTGACCGAATGCACAGGGACGCTGCACATTGGGAATTCACGTCTCTACCAACCTTGCCACCCTGACGGGCTGTAGGAAAACAGCTATATGTCACCGATAAATAGCTAATATCATTGAAAACACTACATTTTATGGGTTTATAGCAATATGATAATTAAAACTCTTCGTATATATACAATAACGCAACAGTTTACAAGAAACTATGAAAAACGCTTGCAATATACGGTTATATTACAATAAATAACCTCTTACTATTCTATTTATTAGCTTAATGTAATGTAAGCTACTTATAGGACAAAATTATTCTAAAAAAAGGATTGTATACTTCAATTTGTAGGAAAACAGCTATATATCACCGATAAATAGCTAATATCATTGAAAACACTACATTTTATGGGTTTATAGCAATATGATAATTAAAACTCTTCGTATATATACAATAACGCAACAGTTTACAAGAAACTATGAAAAACGCTTGCAATATACGGTTATATTACAATAAATAACCTCTTACTCTTCTATTTATTAGCTTAATGTAATGTAAGCTACTTATAGGTTAAAATTATTCTAAAAAAAGGATTGTATACTTCAATTTGTAGGAAAACAGCTATATATCACCGATAACTAGCTAAAATCCTTGAAAAGAACACATTTTGAGGGTATAAAGCATTTCATAGGTAAATTCCTTCTAATAATGATTAATAACACTACAATGAAGAAGAAAATTATGAAAAAAACACGTATTAATATTACAATGTATCACAATATAGAGTCTCAACCTTCCTATTATAAGCTGACAGTAGTTAAAAATAGCAATTTGCTCAACGAAAAAAACTATAATTCCACATTTGAATGTCTCTATCTAATCTATATCTCTATTTCTTCTAAAAGGGCTGAATAATGCAATTTTGACATCTTTTAGCCTTCAAAAAGACATTAAAACACTTGAAAAAACGTTTTTTTAGAATAAAATTGATACATAAATTACATGGAAAAAACAATTTAAGGCTCATAATATGTGTAAACTTAGTTGTGTAAAAGTGTCGAATAATGTCAAAGTCGACATTTTTAGGGCTTTCAAAAATAATTAAAAACTGAAAAAACGTTTGTTTTTTAAGATTTAAAATTGATACCTAAATTTCATGAAAAATTCATTTTTTAGCTCATAACATTGTAAAATAAAGTTGTGTAAAAGTGCATTGAATAAATGTAATTGCGACACATTATTTAGCATTCAAAAATACATTAAAATTCTTTGAAAAAAACAGGTTTTTTAAGTTAAAATTGATATCAAAATTTCATGAAAAATACATATTTTAGCTATTAATTTTGTAAATATAGTTGTAGCAATATAAAAGCGATTTAGCTACAGATATAAAGAAAGATACTTCAATTTGTAGAACATAACCACTCTTCACTGATAACTAGCTAAAACATTGAAAACACTACTATGTTATGGGTTTTATAGCATATGATAAAGGAAAACTACTTGTATCTATACAATAACGCTTACAGTTTACAGAAACTATGAAAAAACGCCTTGCAATATACCGTTATATCACAATAAATACCTCTTACTCTCTAATTTAATTTAATTAGCCTTAATGTAGAGTAAGCTACTATAGGTCCAAATTATTCTAAAAAAAGGTTTGTATACTTCAATTTGTAGCAATACAGCTATATAGCCACATAAATAGCTAAAACCATTGAAAAGAACACATTTTGTGGGTATAAAAGCATTATCATAAGGTATATCCTTCTATTAATGATATAACCACTACAATTAAGAAGAAACTATGAAAAAACACGTATAATATTACAATTGTGTCACAATATAGAGTCTCAAACTCCTATTATAAGATTACAGTAGTTTAAAATAGCAATTCTAACGAAAAACAACTATAATTCCACATTTTGAATTTCTCTATCTAATCTCTACTCTATTTCTTCTAACAGGCTGAATAAGTCAATTTCGACATTTTTCAGCCCTTCAAAAATACATTAAAACACTTGAAAAAAACAGTGTTTTTAAGAATAAATAAATGTACATAAATAACATGAAAATACAATATTTTAAGCTCATAATATTGTAAAATATAGTTGTGTAAAAGTGCTGAATATGTCAAATTTCGACATTTTTTAGGCTTTCAAAAAGACATGAAAACACTTGAAAAAACGGGTTTTAAGATTAAAAATTGATACCTAACATTCATGAAAAATTCATTTTTTAGCTCATAACAGTGTAAAATATAGTGTGTAAAAGTGCTGAAAGTAAAAATTTCGACATTATTTAGCATTAACAATACATTAAAATTCTTGAAAAAACATTGTTTTTAAGATTAAAATTGATATCAAAATTTCATGAAAAAATACATATTTTTAGATATTATTAATTTTGGAAAAATATAGTGTAGCAAATATAAAAAGCTATTAGCTAAGATATAAAAGAAATATACTTCAATTTGTAGAAAATAACCACTCTTCACTGATAACTAGCTAAAATCATTGAAAACACTACATTTTATGGGTTTATAGCAATATGATAAGTAAAACTACTTGTATATATACAATAACGCTACAGTTTACAAGAAACTATGAAAAACGCTTGCAATATACCGTTATATAACAATAAATAACCTCTTACTCTTCTATTTATTAGCTTAATGTAATGTAAGCTACTTATAGGTGCAAATTATTCTAAAAAGAGGATTTTACACTTCAATTTGTAGGAAAACAGCTGTATATCACCGATAAATAGCTAAGATCATTGAAAACACTACATTTTATGGGTTTATAGCAATATGATAAGTAAAACTACTTGTATATATACAAAAACATTACAGTTTACAAGAAACTATGAAAAACGCTTGCAATATACCGTTATATCACAATAAATAACCTCTTACTCCTCTATTTAATAGCTTAATGTAATGTAAGCAGGTGCAAATTATTCTAAAAAGAGGATTTTATACATCAATTTGTAGGAAAACAGCTATATATCACCGATAACTAGCTAAAATCATTGAAATTATTACATTTTATGGGTTTATAGCAATAAAATAAGTAAAACTACTTGTATATATACAATAACGCTACAGTTTAGAAGAAACTATGAAAAACGATTGCAATATACCGTTATATCACAATAAATAACCTCTTACTCTTCTATTTAATAGCTTAATGTAATGTAAGCTACTAATAGGTGCAAATTGTTCTAAAAAGAGGATTTTATACTTCAATTTGTA
Organism: Chionoecetes opilio; assembly: GCA_016584305.1. Classification (NCBI taxonomy): domain Eukaryota; kingdom Metazoa; phylum Arthropoda; class Malacostraca; order Decapoda; family Majidae; genus Chionoecetes; species Chionoecetes opilio. Next base: position 8,496 of record JACEEZ010008033.1, read on the forward strand.
AGAAAATAGCTATATATCACCGATAAATAGCTAATATCATTGAAAACACTACATTTTATGGGTTTATAGCAATATGATAAGTAAAAATACTTGTATATATACAATAACGCTACAGTTTACAAGAAACTATGAAAAACGCTTGCAATATACCGTTATATCACAATAAATACCCTCTTACTCTTCTATTTATTAGCTTAATGTAATGTAAGCTACTTATAGGTCCAAATTATTCTAAAAAAAGGATTGTATACTTCAATTTGTAGGAATACAGCTATATATCACCATTAACTAGCTAAAACCATTGAAAAGAACACATTTTGTGGGTATAAAGCATTATCATAAGGTAAATTCCTTCTATTAATGATATAACACTACAATTAAGAAGAAACTATGAAAAACACGTATAATATACAATTGTATCACAATATAGAGTCTCAAACTCCTATTATAAGCTTACAGTATTTTAAAAATAGCAATTTCTAACGAAAACAACTATAATTCCACTTTTTGAATTTCTCTATAAAAAAAAAGAGCTGCATAATGTCAATTTTCGACATTTTTTAGCCCTTCAAAAATACATTAAAACACTTGATAAAACATTGTTTTAAGAATAAAATTGATACATAAATTACATGAAAATAATATTTTAAGCTCATAATTTTGTAAAATATAGTTGTGTAAAAGTGCTGAATAATGTCAAAATTCGACATTATTTAGGCTTTCAAAAATACATTAAAACACTTGAAAAAACGTTGTTTTTAAGAATAAAATTGATACCTAAATTTCATGAAAAATTCATATTTTTAGCTCATAACATTGTAAAATATAGTTGTGTAAAAGTGCTGAATAATGAAAATTTTCAAAATTATTAGCATTCAAAAATACTTTAAAAATTTCTTGAAAAAACATTGTTTTAAGATTAAAAATTGATATCAAAAATTTCATGAAAAAAACTTTATTTTTAGCTATTAATTTGTAAAATATAGTAGCAAATATAAAAGCTATTTAGCAATAATTCCACATTTTGAATTTTTCTATCTAATCTCTATCTCTATTTCTTCTAAAAGGGCTGAATAATGTCAATTTTCGACATTTTTAGCCCTTCAAAAATACATTAAAACATTTGAAAAAAACGTTGTTTTTAAGAATAAAATTGATACATAAATTACATGAAAAATACATATTTTAAGCTCATAATATCGTAAAATATAGTTGTGTAAAAGTGCTGAATAATGTAAAATTTTTCGACATTTTTTAGGCTTTCAAAAATACATTACAACACGGGAAAAAAACGTTGTTTTTAAGATTAAAATTGATACATAAATTTTATGAAAAATACATATATTTTGCCTATTAATTTTGTAAAAATATAGTTGCAGCAAATATAAAAAGCTATTTAGCTACAGATAAAAAAGAAATATACTTCAATTTGTAGAAAAAAACAACTCTTCATGATAACTAGCTAAAATCATTGAAAAAAAACTACATTTTTGGGTTTATAGCAATATGATAAGTAAAAGTACTTGTATATTATACAATAACGCTACAGTTTACAAGAAACTATGAAAACGCTTGCAATATCCCGTTATATCACAATAAATAACCTCTACTCTTCTATTTAATAGCTTAATGTAATGTAAGCTACTTATAGGTGCAAATTAGCTAAAAAGAGGATTTTATACTTCAATTTGTAGGAAAACAGCAAATAATCACTGATAATAGCTACAATCATTGAAAACACTACATTTTATGGGTTTATAGCAATATAATAAGTAAAACTACTTGTATATATACAATAACGCTACAGTTTACAAGAAACTATGAAAAACGCTTGCAATATACCGTTATATCACAATAAATAACCTCTTACTCTTCTATTTACTAGCTTAATGTAATGTAAGCTACTTATAGGTGCAAATTATTCTAAAAAGAGGATTTTATACTTCAATTTGTAGGAAAACAGCTATATATCACCGATTAATAGCTAATATCATTGAAAACAACTACATTTTATGGTTTATAGCAATATGATAATTAAAACTCTTCGTATATATACAATAACGCAACAGTTTACAAGAAACTATGAAAAACGCTTGCAATATACCGTTATATTACAATAAATAACCTCTTACTCTTCTATTTATTAGCTTAATGTAATGTAAGCTACTTATAGGTCAAAATTATTCTAAAAAAAGGATTATTTACTTCAATTTGTAGGAAAACAGCTATATATCACCGATAACTAGCTAAAATCATTGAAAAGAACACATTTTGAGGGTATAAAGCATTATCATAAGGTAAATTCCTTCTATTAATGATATAACACTACAATTAAGAAGAAATTATGAAAAACACGTATAATATACAATTGTATCACAATATAGAGTCTCAAACTCCTATTATAAGACTACAGTAGTTCAAAATAGCAATTTCTAACGAAAACAACTATAAATCCACATTTTGAATTTCTCTATCATAAAAGGGGCTGAATAATGTCAATTTTCGACATTTTTTAGCCCTTCAAAAATACATTAAAACACTTGAAAAAACGTTGTTTTTAAGAATAAAATTGATACATAAATTTCATGAAAAATACATATTTTAAGCTCATAATATTGTAAAACATAGTTGTGTAAAAGTGCTGAATCATGTCAAATTTTGACATTATTTATCATTTCAAAAATACATTAAAATACTTGAAAAAACATTGTTTATAAGATTAAAATTGATATCTAAATTTCATGAAAAATACATATTTTTAGCTATTAATTTTGTAAAATATAGTTTGAAGCAAATATAAAAAGCTATTTAGCTACAGATATAAAGAAAATATACTTCAATTTGTAGAAAAACAACTCTTCACTGATAACTAGCTAAATCATTGAAAACATTACATTTTTTGGTGTTTATAGCAATATGTAAGTAAAAACTACTTGTATATATACATAACATTACAGTTTACAAGAAACTATGAAAAACGCTTGCAATATAACGTTATATCACAATAAATAACCTCTTACTCTTCTATTTAATAGCTTAATGTAATGTAAGCTACTAATAGGTGCAAATTATTCTAAAAAGAGGATTTTATACTTCAATTTGTAGGAAAACAGCTATATATCACTGATAACTAGCTAAAATCATTGAAATTATTACATTTTATGGGTTTATAGCAATATAATAAGTAAAAATACTTGTATATTTACAATAACGCTACAGTTTAGAAGAAACTATGAAAAACGCCTGCAATATACCGTTATCACAATAAATAACCTCTGACTCTTCTATTTAATAGCTTAATGTAATGTAAGCTACTTATAGGTGCAAATTATTCAAAAAAGAGGATTTTATACTTCAATTTGTAAAAAACAGCTATAAATCACTGATAACTAGCTAAAATCATTGAAAACACTACATTTTATGGGTTTATAGCAATATATAAGTAAAACTAACTGTATATATACAATAACGCTACAGTTTAGAAGAAANTGTTTTTAAGAATAAAATTGATACATAAATTACATGAAAAATACATATTTTAAGCTATTAATTTTGTAAAATATAGTTGCAGCAAATATAAAAAGCTATTTAGCTACAGATATAAAGAAATATACTTCAATTTGTAGAAAAAACAACTCTTCACTGATAACTAGCTAAAATTATTGAAAAAAATACATTTTTTGGGTTTATAGCAATATGATAAGTAAAAGTACATGTATATATACAATAACGCTACAGTTTACAAGAAACTATGAAAAACGCTTGATATATACCGTTATATCACAATAAATAACCTCTTACTCTTCTATTTAATAGCTTAATGTAATGTAAGCTACTTATAGGTGCAAATTATGCTAAAAAGAGGATTTTATACTTCAATTTGTAGGAAAACAGCTATATATCACTGATAACTAGCTAAAATCATTGAAAACACTACATTTTATGGGTTTATAGCAATATGATAATTAAAACTCTTTGTATTTATACAATAACGCAACAGTTTACAAGAAACTATGAAAAACGCTTGCAATATACCGTTATATTACAATAAATAACCTCTTACTCTTCTATTTATTAGCTTAATGTAATGTAAGCTACTTATAGGTCAAAATTATTCTAAAAAAAGGATTGTATACTTCAATTTGTAGGAAAACAGCTATATATCACCGATAACTAGCTAAAATCATTGAAAAGAACACATTTTGAGGGTATAAGCATTATCATAAGGTAAATTCCTTCTATTAATGATATAACACTACAATTAAGAAGAAATTATGAAAAACACGTATAATATACAATTGTATCACAATATAAAGTCTCAAACTCCTATTATAAGATTACAGTAGTTCAAAATAGCAATTTCTAACGAAAACAACTATAAATCCAAATTTTGGGAAATTTTTCTATCATAAAAAGGGCTGAATAATGTTAATTTTCGACATTTTTTAGCCCATCAAAATACATTAAAACACTTGAAAAAACGTTGTTTTTAGAATAAAATTGATACATAAATTTCATGAAAAATACATATTTTAAGCTCATAATATTGTAAAACATAGTTGTGTAAAAGTGCTGAATCATGTCAATTTTGACATTATTTAGCATTTCAAAATACATTAAAATACTTGAAAAAACATTGTTTATAAGATTAAACTTGATATCTAAATTTCATGAAAAATACATATTTTTAGCTATTAATTTTGTAAAATATAGTTGTAGCAAATATAAAAAGCTATTTAGCTACAGATATAAAGAAATATACTTCAATTTGTAGAAAAAACAACTCTTCACTGATAACTAGCTAAAATCATTGAAAACATTACATTTTTTGGGTTTATAGCAATATGATAAGTAAAACTACTTGTATATATACAATAACGCTACAGTTTACAAGAAACTATGAAAAACGCAAGCAATATACCGTTATATCACAATAAATAACCTCTTACTCTTCTATTTAATAGCTTAATGTAATGTAAGCTACTTATAGGTGCAAATTATTCTAAAAGAGGATTTTATACTTCAATTTGTAGGAAAACAGCTATATATCACTGATAACTAGCTAAAATCATTGAAAACACTACATTTTATGGGTTTATAGCAATATAATAAGTAAAACTACCTGTATATATACAATAACGCTACAGTTTAGAAGAAACTATGAAAAACGCTTGCAATATACCGTTATATAACAATAAATAACCTCTTACTCTTCTATTTATTAGCTTAATGTAATGTAAGCTACTTATTGGTGCAAATTATTCAAAAAAGAGGATTTTATACTTCAATTTGTAGGAAAACAGCTATATATCACTGATAACTAGCTACAATCATTGAAATAACTACATTTTATGGGTTTTATAGCAATATAATAAAATATCACTACTTGTATATATACAATAACGCTACAGTTTACAAGAAACTATGAAAAACGGTTGCAATATACCGTTATATCACAATAAATAACCTCTTACTCTTCTATTTATTAGCTTAATGTAATGTAAGCTACTTATAAGTGCAAATTATTCTAAAAAAAGGATTGTTTACTTCAATTTGTAGGAAAACAGCTATATATCACCGATAACTAGCTAAAATCATTGAAAAGAACACATTTTGTGGGTATAAAGCATTATCATAAGGTAAATTCCTTCTATTAATGATATAACACTACAATTAAGAAGAAACTATGAAAAACACGTATAATATACAATTGTATCACAATATAGAGTCTCAAACTCCTATTATAAGCTTACAGTAGTTTAAAATAGCAATTTCTAACGAAAACAACTATAATTCCACATTTTGAATTTCTCTATCAAAAAAAGAGCTGCATTATGTCAATTTTCGAAATTTTTTAGCCCTTCAAAAATACATTAAAACACTTGATAAAACGTTGTTTTTAAGAATAAAATTGATACATAAATTACATGAAAAATACATATTTTAAGCTCATAATATTGTAAAATATAGTTGTGTAAAAGTGCTGAATAATGTCAAAATTCGACATTTTTTAGGCTTTCAAAAATACATTAAAACACTTGAAAAAACGTTGTTTTTAAGAATAAAATTGATACCTAAATTTCATGAAAAATTCATATTTTTAGCTCATAACATTGTAAAATATAGTTGTGTAAAAGTGCTGAATAATGTAAAATTTCAAAATTATTTAGCATTTCATAAATACATTAAAATTCTTGAAAAAACATTGTTTTTAAGATTAAAATTGATATCTAAATTTCATGAAAAATACATATTTTTAGCTATTAATTTTGTAAAATATAGTTGTAGCAAATATAAAAAGCTATTTAGCTATAATTCCACATTTTGAATTTCTCTATCTAATCTCTATCTCTATTTCTTCTAAAAGGGCTGAATAATGTCAAATTTCGACATTTTTTAGGCTCTCAAAAATACATTAAAACACTTGAAAAAACGTTGTTTTTAAGATTAAAATTGATACATAAATTTTATGAAAAATACATATTTTTAGCTATTAATTTTGTAGAATATAGTTGCAGCAAATATAAAAAGCTATTTAGCTACAGATATAAAGAAATATACTTTAATTTGTAGAAAAAACAACTCTTCACTGATAACTAGCTAAAATCATTGAAAACACTACATTTTTTGGGTTTATAGCAATATGATAAGTAAAAGTACTTGTATATATACAATAACGCTACAGTTTACAAGAAACTATGAAAAACGCTTGCAATATACCGTTATATCACAATAAATAACCTCTTACTCTTCTATTTAATAGCTTAATGTAATGTAAGCTACTTATAGGTGCAAATTATTCTAAAAAGAGGATTTTATACTTCAATTTGTTGGAAAACAGCTATATATCACTGATAACTAGCTAAAATCATTGAAAACACTACATTTTATGGGTTTATAGCAATATAATAAGTAAAACTACTTGTATATATACAATAACGCTACAGTTTAGAAGAAACTATGAAAAACGCTTGCAATATACCGTTATATCACAATAAATAACCTCTTACTCTTCTATTTACTAGCTTAATGTAATGTAAGCTACTTATAGGTGCATATTATTCTAAAAAGAGGATTTTGTACTTCAATTTGTAGGAAAACAGCTATATATCACTGATAACTAGCTAAAATCATTGAAAACACTACATTTTTTGGGTTTATAGCAATATAATAAGTAAAACTACCTGTATATATACAATAACGCTACAGTTTAGAAGAAACTATGAAAAACGCTTGCAATATACCGTTATATAACAATAAATAACCTCTTACTCTTCTATTTATTAGCTTAATGTAATGTAAGCTACTTATAGGTGCAAATTATTCTAAAAAGAGGATTTTACACTTCAATTTGTAGGAAAACAGCTGTATATCACCGATAAATAGCTAAGATCATTGAAAACACTACATTTTATGGGTTTATAGCAATATGATAGGTAAAACTACTTGTATATATACAAAAACGCTACAGTTTACAATAAACTATGAAAAACGCTTGCAATATACCGTTATATCACAATAAATAACCTCCTACTCCTCTATTTAATAGCTTAATGTAATGTAAGCAGGTGCAAATTATTCTAAAAAGAGGATTTTATACTTCAATTTGTAGGAAAACAGCTATATATCACCGAAAACTAGCTAAAATCATTGAAATTATTACATTTTATGGGTTTTATAGCAATATAATAAATAAAACTACTTGTATATATACAATAACGCTACAGTTTAGAAGAAACTATGAAAAACGATTGCAATATACCGTTATATCACAATAAATACCCTCTTACTCTTCTATTTATTAGCTTAATGTAATGTAACTACTTATAGGTCCAAATTATTCTAAAAAAAGGATTGTATACTTCAAATTTTTAGGAATACAGCTATATATCACCATTAACTAGCTAAAACCATTGAAAGAACACATTTTGTGGGGATAAAGCATTATCATAAGGTATATTCCTTCTATTAATGATATAACACTACAATTAAGAAGAAACTATGAAAAACACGTATAATATACAATTGTATCACAATATAGAGTCTCAAACTCCTATTATAAGCTTACAGTAGTTTAAAATAGCAATTTCTAATGAAACAACTATAATTCCACATTTTTAATTTCTCTATCTAATCTCTATCTCTATTTCTTTTAAAAGGGCTGAATAATGTCAATTTTCACATTTTTTAGCCCTTCAAAAATACATTAAAAACACTTTGAAAAAAAACGTTGTTTGTAAGAATAAAATTGATACTAAAATTACATGAAAAATACATAATTTTAAGCTCGTAATATTGTAAAATATAGTTGTGAAAAGTGTGATATGTCAAATTTCGACATTTTTAGGCTTTCCAAAATACATTAAAAACACTGAAAAAACGTTGTGTTTAGATTAAAATGATACATAAATTTTATGAAAAATACTATTTTTAGCTATTAATTTGTAAAATATAGTGCAGCATATATAAAAAGCTATTTAGCACAGATATAAGGAAATATACTTAATTTGTAGAAAAACAACTCTTCACTGATAACTAGCTAAAATCATTGGAAAAAAAAAAAAAAAACTACATTTTTTGGGTTTATAGCAAAGATAAGTAAAAGTACTGTATATATACAATAACGCTAAGTTTACAAAGAAACTATGAAAAAACGCTTGCAATATTAGTTATATCACAATAAATAACCTCTTACTCTTCGATTTAATAGCTTAATGGAATGTAAGCTACTATAGGTGCAAATTATGATTTAAAAAGAGGATTTTATACTTCAATTTGTAGGGAACACAGCTATATATCACTGATAACTAGCAAAAATCATTGAAAACACCACATTTATGGGTTCTATAGCAATATAATAAGTAAACCAAAATACTTGTATATATAACCAATAACGCTACAGTTAGAAGAAACTATGAAAAACGCGTGCAATAATACCGTATATCACAATAATAAACCCTAACTCTTGCTATTTACTAGCTTAATGTAATGTAAGCTACTTATAGGTGCAAATTATTCTAAAAAGAGGATTTTATACTTTCAATTTGTAGGAAACAGCTATATATCACCGATAAATAGCAATATCATTGAAAACACTACATTTTATGGGTTTATAGCAAATGATTAATTAAAACTCTTTGTATTTAACAATAACTGCAACCAGTTTACAAGAAAACTATGAAAACGCTTGAAATATACGTTATATTACAATAAAATACATCTTACTCTTCTATTTATTAGGCTTAATGAATGTAGCTACTTATCATGTCAAAATTATTTCTAAAAAAAAACGGATGTATACCCAATTTGTAGGAAAACAGCTATATATCACCTATAACTAGCTTTAAAATCATGAAAAGAACACATTTTGAGGGTATAAAGCATTATCATAAGGTAAATTCCTTCTAAATGATATAACACTACAAATAAGAAGAAATTATGAAAAAACCACGTCATAATAATATTCCATTGTATCACAATATAAAGTCTCAAAGCCTCTATCAGATTTACAGTAGTTTCAAAATACGCAATTTCTAACGAAAACAACTATAAATCCACATTTGGAATTTTCTCTCATAAAAAAGGGCTGAATAATGTCAATTTTCGACATTTTTCTAGCCCTTCAAAATACATTAAAACACCTTGAAAAACGTTGTTTTTAAAATAAATTGATACATACAAATTTCATGAAAAAATTACATATTTTTTAAGCTCATAATATTGTTAAAACATAGTGTCGTAAAAGTGCTGAATCATGTAAATTTTTGACCTTATTTAGCATGTTCAAAAATACATAAAAAATTGAAAAAAACATTGTTTATAAGATTAAAATTGATATCTAAATTGATGAAAAAAATACATATTTTTAGCTATTAATTTTGTAAAATATAGTTGTGCAAATATAAAAGCTATTAGCTACCGACAGATATCAAAGAAATATACTTCCAATTTGTAGAAAAAAACAACTCTCCTTCACTGTAACTAGCTAAAATCATTGAAAACAGTACATTTTTGGGTTTTATAGCAATTGATAAGAAAAACTACTTGTATATATACAATAACGGCTACAGTTTAAAAGAAACTATGAAAAACGCTGGCAATATAACGTTATATAACAATAAATAACCTCTTACTCTTCTATTTAATAGCTTAATTGTAATGTAAGGCTAATTATAGTGCAAATTATTCTAAAAAGAGGATGTTATACTTCAATTGGTAGGGAAAACAGCGATATATCACTGATAACTAGCCTAAAATCATTGAAAACACTACATTTTATGGGTTTATAGCAATATACATAAGTTAAAAATACGTATATATACAATAACGCTACAGTTTAGAAGAAACTATGAAAAGACTCGCTGCAAATATACCGTGAGATCACAATAAATAACCTCTGACTCTTCTATTTAATAGCTTAATGTAATGTAGCACTTATAGGTGTGCAAATTATTTTTTTTTTTCAAAAAAGAGGAGTTTATACTTTCAATTTGTAGGAAAAACAGCTATATATCACTGATAACTAGATACAATCATGAAAACACTACATTTTATGGGTTGATAGCAATATAATAAAGTCTCACTACTTGTATATAACAATAACGCTACAGTTTACAATGAAATATGAAAAAACGGTTGCAATATACCGTATATCACAATTAAATAACCTCTTACTCTTCTCTATATATTAGCTTCAATGATAATGTAAGCTACTTATAAGTGCAAATTATTCTAAAAAAGGATTTATTGTCTTACTTCAATTTGTAGGGAAAACAGCATATATCAACGATAACTAGCTAAAATCATTGAAAAGAACAATTTTGTGGTATAAAGCATATCATAAGGTAAATCCTTCTATTAATGATATAACACTACAATTAAGAAGAAAACTATGAAAAAACGTAATTTTAATATACAATTGTATCCACAATATAGAGCTCAAAACTCCTATATTATAAGCTTACAGTAGGTTAAAAATAGCAATTTCTAAGAAAAAACAACTATAATTCCACATTTTAAAATTTCTCTATCTAATCTCTATCTTATTTGCTAAAAGGGCGAATAATGTCAATTTCGACATTTTTTAGCCCTTCAAAAATACATTAAGAAAACTTGAAAAAAAACGTTGTTTGTAAGATAAAATTGATAACATAAATACATGAAAAATAAATATTTTAAAGTTAATTAATTTTGTAAATATAGTTGCAGCAATATAAAAAGCTATTTAGTACAGGATATAAAGAAATATTTTCAATTTGTAGAAAAAACAACTCTTCACTGATAACTAGCTAAAATCATTGAAAACATTACATTTTTTTGGGTTTATAGCAATATGATAAGTAAAACTACTTGTATATATACAATAACGCTACAGTTTACAAGAACTATGAAAAACGCTTGCAATATACCGTTATATCACAATAAATAACCTCTTACTCTTCTATTTAATAGCTTAATGTAATGTAAGCTACTTATAGGTGCAAATTATTCTAAAAAGAGGATTTTATACTTCAATTTGGTAGGAAAACAGCTATATATCACTGATAACTACTAAAATCATTGAAAACACTACATTTTATGGGTTTATAGCAATATAATAAGTAAAACACCTGTATATATACAATAACTGCTACAGTTTTAGAAGAAACATGAAAACCTTCGTGCAATAACCGTTATACAATAAATAACCTCTGACTCTTCTATTTAATAGCTTAAATGTAATGTAGCTACTTATAGGTGCAAATTATTCATAAAGGATTTTATACTTCATTTGTAGGAAAACAGCTATATATCAACTGATAAACTATCTAGCAATCATTGAAAACACTACATTTTATGGGTTTATAGGCAATATAATAAGTATCACTACTTGTATATATACATAACGCTACAGTTTACAAGAAACTATGAAAAACGGTTGCAATATACCGTTATATCACAATAATACCTCTTACTCTTCTATATATTAGCTTAATGTAATTAGCTACTTATAAGTGCAAATTTTCGAAAAAAAGGATTGTTTACTTCAATTTGATGGAAAACAGCTATATATCCAAGATAACTAGCTTAAAATCTTGAAATAGAACACATTTTTGGGTGGGTATAAAGCATTAGTCATAAGGTAAATTCCTTCGATTAATGATATAACACTACATTAAGAAGAACTATGAAAACCGTATAATATACAATTGTATCACAATATATGAGTCTCAAACTCCTATTATGAAGCTTACAGTAGTTTAAAAAATAGCAATTTCTAACGAAAACACTATAATTCCAATTTTAAATTTCTCTATCTAATCTCTATCTCTAATTTCTTCTAAAAGGGCTGAATAATGTCAATTTTCGACATTGTTTACCTTCAAAACATACATTAAAAACGACTTGAAAAACGTTGTTTTTTAAGAATAAAATTGATACATAAATTACATGAAAATACATATTTTAAGTTATTATTTTGTAAAATTAGTTTCAGCAATATAAAAGCTATTTAGCTACAGATTAGAAATATTTTTCAATTTTGTAGAAAAAAACAACTCTTCACTGATAACTAGCTAAATCATTGAAAACACTACATTTTTTGGTTTGTGTGGGTGGGGGGTTTATTTTTTAATTATATTAGCATATGATAAGTAAACTTTGTATATATACAATAAAGCTACAGTTTTCAAGAAACTTGAAACGCTTGCAATATACCGTTATATCAAATAATTAACCTCCTACTCTTCTATTTTAATAGCTTTAATGTAATGTAAGCTACTTATAGGTCAAATTATTCTAAAAAAGAGATTTACACTTCTATTTGTAGGAACACAGCTATATATCACTGATAACTATCCGCTAAAATCATTGAAACACTACATTTTATGGGTTTATAGCAATATAATAAGTAAAACTACTTGTATATATACAATAACGCTACAGTTTAGAAGAAACTATGAAAAACGCTTGCAATATACCGTTATATCACAATAAATAACCTCTTACTCTTCTATTTACTAGCTTAATGTAATGTAAGCTACTTATAGGTGCAAATTATTCTAAAAAGAGGATTTTATACTTCAATTTGTAGGAAAACAGCTATATATCACCGATTAATAGCTAATATCATTGAAAACACTACATTTTATGGGTTTATAGCAATATGATAATTAAAACTCTTCGTATATATACAATAACGCAACAGTTTGCAAGAAACTATGAAAAACGCTTGCAATATACCGTTATATTACAATAAATAACCTCTTACTCTTCTATTTATTAGCTTAATGTAATGTAAGCTACTTATAGGTCAAAATTATTCTAAAAAAAGGATTGTTTACTTCAATTTGTAGGAAAACAGCTATATATCACCGATAACTAGCTAAAATCATTGAAAAGAACACATTTTGAGGGTATAAAGCATTATCATAAGGTAAATTCCTTCTATTAATGATATAACACTACAATTAAGAAGAAATTATGAAAAACACGTATAATATACAATTGTATCACAATATAGAGTCTCAAACTCCTATTATAAGATTACAGTAGTTCAAAATAGCAATTTCTAACGAAAACAACTATAAATCCACATTTTGAATTTCCCTATCATAAAAAGGCTGAATAATGTCAATTTTCGACATTTTTTAGCCCTTCAAAAATCATTAAAACACTTGAAAAAACGTTGTTTTAAGAATAAAATTGATACATAAATTTCATGAAAAATACATATTTTAAGCTCATAATATTGTAAAACATAGTTTGTGTAAAAGTGCTGAATCATGTCAAATTTTGACATTATTTAACATTCAAAAATACATTAAAATACTTGAAAAAACATTGTTTATAAGATTAAAATTGATATCGAAATTTCATGAAAAATACATATTTTTAGCTATTAATTTGTAAAATATAGTTGTAGCATATATAAAAAGCTATTTAGCTACAGTATAAAGAAATATACTTCAATTTGTAGAAAAAACAACTCTTCACTGATAACTAGCTAAAATCATTGAAACATTACATTTTTTGGGTTTATAGCAATATGATAAGTAAAACTACTTGTATATATACAATACATTACAGTTTACAAGAAACTATGAAAACGCTTGCAATATAACGTTATTCACTAATAACCCCTTACTCTTCTATTAAAAGCTTAATGTTAAGT
>JACEEZ010008034.1:0-48099 GCA_016584305.1 Chionoecetes opilio
CACCACAATATCTTTGAAATAATTTAATAATAAAATAATAATAATTTGGATGATAATAATAATAACAAAATGAAAATGATGATGCCATTATTAACCATAATAATTGTAGACTAAGAATAAGAATAATAATAACTAATGAAAATTTGATCTAAGCTAGATTTTTATAGTGACGCCTGTGTGATATGTAATGATCCGTTTTCTGTGATGGTCTGCCCTCAGGGGTAGAGGGAGGGAGGGAGGTTTCACAGAGCGGCATTGTCAGCTGAGCTGCAATCGGCCAATGATAACACGCGCCTCAGATTATGAGGCTCTGAGCCAATGAGTGTTACGCTACCATACGTGTCTCGGCAGTCGCAGTAGTCACTCACTAGTCAGTTCTTGGTCTTGGTACTAGTCAGGAGTCTGTTTCGAGAAAAAAAAGAAAAAAACAATACCGAAATCCAATAAAATATACCGATACCGGTATACCGATGCAATACTAATACCGATACCGGTATACCGGAAAATAAAAATACCGACATTTCTGTATACCGGATACCGGTGCACATCCCTAGACTCAGGACACAGAACATAAACACTAATTGGCGGTCTTAGTGTAGGTCGCCACTCTGGTGATATTTTTGTAATTTGTTCATTTATAGCCATAATATGATAGAGATGAAGACACAAAATGACACAGACTCTCCAGATAGCCCCTTCTAACTTTCCTGAAATCATGGATGTAGAAATGTAAGTATTAACGTCACCAGACGTCTGTAAATCGAAGAAAAAAAGTTGTCCTGGCGACTTTAGTGTTATCTACGGTAGTATATGTACGAAATGATCGGTAATAGTGGACGAGAATTTCGCGGTCGTTTCCAGAGACACTGACTATTTTTGGTCAATTTATAGTTTCACCCAACCAACGATTTTCTGATGCGCCTTATGTTTTGATGGTGTGTTTTTATGTGTTTTGAACGAATCTGCTAACCGTTTCTGTCACAATTTTTTTTTTTTTTTTTTTTTTTTTTTTTTTTTTTTTTTTTTTTTTTTTTTTTTGCAAAAATGACAAAAAACAACAACAACCTAAACCTATACCTAACCTAACCTTTACCTAACTATAAAAAAAACCCCAAAAAACTAACCTTTATCTACCTAAAAAAAAAAAAAAAAAAAAAAAAATATTTCGACAAACGGTTAGCAGATTCATTCAAAACACATAAAAACACACCAGAAAAACATAAAGGCGCATCAGAAAATCGTTGGTTGGGTGAAACTAAATTATCCCTATTTGTTCCTGGCTTACAATAGGTGCTTGTTCTAATGGAGATAGTTTTATTTTGCGCAAACCCATAGTTAAAAAATAAAAAATAAAAAATAAATCATCACCGAATTATATGGTACCATTCCCATTAAAAACACTGTTTGTCCATCAGAAAAAGCACAAAATCTTGGCCTGGGAAAATTAGTCAGGGTCTTATAGATTTTAATGAAACCTAACCTAACCTTATAAGTTTTAATGAAACCTAACCTAACCTTATAGGTTTTAATGAAACCTAACCTAACCTTATAGGTTTTAATGAAACCTAACCTAACTTTATAGGTTTTAATGAAACCTAACTTTATAGGTTTTAATGAAACCTAACCTAACCTTATAGGTTTTTAATGAGACCAAACCTAACCTTAATTAAAGGTTTTAATGAAAGCTAACCTAACCTTAACCACAAAGTATACCTAACCTAACCTTGTAGGTTTTAATGAAACCTAACCTAACCTTATAGGTTTTAATGAAACCTAACCTAACCTTATAGGTTTTAATGAAACCAAACCTAACCTTAAAGGTTTTAATGAAACCTAACCTAACCTAACCTTATAGGTTTTAATGAAACCAAACCTAACCTTAAAGGGTTTAATGAAACCTAACCTAACCTTAACCACAAAGTATACCTAAGCTAACCTTATAGGTTTCATTAAAACCTATAAGACCCTGACAAATTGTTCCTAGCCAAGTTTTAATGCTTTTTCTGATGGACAAAGTGTTTTTAATGGAAACTGTACCATAGAATTCGGTGATCTTTTTTTAATTAATTTATTTTTTATTTATTTTTATTTTTTATTTTTTACTATGGGTTTGCGCTAAATAAAACTATCTCCATTAGAACAAGCACCTATTGTAGGCCATGAAAAAATGGTCGATGTCTCTGAAAACGACTGCGAAATTCTCGTCCAATATAACCAAATGATCTCTCCCTGAATGCAAAACAAGTCCTCTCTCAAATGGCCAAGTTGAACGTTGAACTAGTAGCAGTCCATCTCATCACAAAGGATTTACTAGTTATATATTGTTACCCCCCACCTCAATGCTCCTTACAACATTTTAATTAAAGCTGCGGTAATAATGGACGAGGACTTCGCGCCCAAAAAAGTTCGCGGTCATTTGCAGAGACAAATTTTTCCTGGTCAAAAATAGTTGCTTTTTCTAATGGATATAGTTTTATTTTCCGGAAACCCATACTTAAAAAAAATAAAATAATAATAATCAAATTTTATGGTCACCGTTTCCATTAAAAACACTGAATTTCCATCAGAAAAAGCACTAAAACTTGGCCGGGAAAATTTAGTCATGGTCTCAGATAACAGGGAAGTGATTGAATAGAACAAAGTATACCAAACCTAACCTAACCTTAACTTAACCTTGAAGGTTTTAATTAAACCTAACCTAACCTTAACCTCAAAGTATACCTAACCTTAACCCACAAAGTATACCTAACCTAACCTGAACCACAAAGTATACCTAACCTAACCTTATAGGTTTTCATTAAACCTAACCTTAGGTCTCTTACCTTCTGAGTTGATGGGAAGCAGCGAGCTATTTCCCGGAGGTAGTGGTAACATCCAACACCATTTCTCGCCGTAGACTGATTCAAAGCCTTACAGTACAACCGCCTTTGTACAGTAGCTACATACAGCCTTTGCTTGGCTAACATAGCAAAGCGTGACTATTGGCGGAGAAAAAAAATTCTCGAGCCTGTCATTGGCTATGAATTCGAGCCTGTCATTGGCTATCCTTTCCCTGAACCTGATCCACTTTCAACACCAGTTCTCAACACTTTCGTCAGTTTTGAAATAGTAGTCAAAGGAGGAAGATGTGTGTGCGCTATTAGACAACTATACAAAAATTTCAATATGTATATACCGTATTTGCCGGCGCATAAGACCACACCTCCGCATAAGATGCACCCCTATTTTACAAGGAGGTTTTGAGAAAAAATAATATAGGTGTTTTTGAGGGAATTTTTTTTTTGTAAATTTAGCAAAAGTTATTTAAAAAAAAAGGATTTGTAGGGGAAAGCAAATTATTATCAGCATGTACCTAAATAAAATATTCACAGTGCAGTGAATGTGAATGAAAAATTATACTAGTTAAAATGTAAAGGGAATGACAGGGTAACCAAAATCGGTCATAAATCATAATATATTGCAGGATGCCCCCACGAATTGATATTCTAATATTTTGCTACCTATGACATATAGCTTAGATTTAATGTTGTAGGTATGCCTACACACATGTCACACACAGGTAATGATAACACCAGTCACACACCGCCGAACATATCCTTGAAATAATTATATAATAATAAAATAATAATAATTTGGATGATATAATATAACAATATGAACATGATGATGCCATTATTACCCATAATGAATTGTAGACTAAGATATAGATAATAAATAACTAATGAAAATTTGATCTAAAACTAGATTTTTATACTGTGACTCGGGCCATGTTTGATATGATCAATAGATGAAAAGTCCGTTATCTGTATGGTCTGCATCAGGGGTAAGGGAGGGAGGGAGGTTTCACAGAGCGTCAATTGTCAGCTGACTGCAATCGGTAAACCAATGATTTAACAAACACGCTGCGACTCAGATATAGGGAATTTAGGCTCTAGAGACCAATGAGTAGAATTACGCTACCAAATACATTGTAACGTTTCTCGGCAGTCAGCTAATTAGGTTCACGTGTCATCTAGGTCAGTTCTTGTTCTGGTACTTAGTCAGGAGGGTCTGTTTCGAAAGAAAACAAAGAATAAAAACACAAATAACCGAACTTCCAATTAAAATATCCCGATTAAGTACACCAAACCCAGGTATAGATATAGGAACCGATGCAATACTAATAACCTGATACCCTAAAGGTATAAATTAAAACCGGAAAATAAAATACCAAAAGCAGCCGACACCAATTTTTTTTTTATTTTCTGTACATGAAACCCGGATAATTATACCGGGTGCATCACATCCCTAGACTACAGGATTTCAAAGGACCGAGAAACAAATTATAGAAATGTATATACTTTAATATAAATAAAGTATAACAACACTAATTTGCGGTCTTAGTGTAGGGTCGTCCACTTCTTGAGTGATCTTTTTGTAATTTGTTCCTTTATAGTCCATAATCTGATAGAAAAAATGGACAGCAAAATGACACAGACTACTCCAGATGCCCCTTACACTCTAATACTTTCCTGAAATCATGTAATAGTAGAAATGGTAAGTATTATACGTAACAGCCTCACCAATACGTCTCGTAAATCGAAAGAAAAAAAGTATGCCTGGCGACTTTTAGTGTTATTATCTACGGTTAAAGTATATGTACGAAAATGATCGGATAATAGTGGAACAAGAGAATTTTCGCTTGGATTCGTATTCGCCAGAGACACTGACTAGTTTTGGTCTAAAATTTATAGTTTCACCCAACCAATCGATTTTCTGATGCTACTACTTTATATTTTTGATGGTGGTGTTTTTTATGTGTTTTGAACGAATCTTGCTAGAACCGTTTCTGTCAAACACAATTAACATCATAACATATTTTTTTTTTTTTTTTTTTTTTTTTTGTTTTTTTTTTTTTTTTTTTTTTTTTTTTTTTTTTTTTTTTTGTTTTTTTTTTTTTTTTTTTTTTGGCAAAAATGACAAACATCAAACAACAAACCGGTACCCACTAACCCTATAATCCATAACCATACGATTCAAACAAAAACTAAAAAGACCTGTACCTATACTATAAAAAACTAAACCCCAAAGAAATCTAACACATTTGATCTACACCATAGTAAAAAAAAAAAAAAAAAAAATAACAAATAAATATTTCGACACACACAACGGTTAGCAGATAAAATTTCATATTCATAGAAAACACATAAAAACACACCAGAAAATCTAAAGGAGCATCAGAAAATCGTTTGGTTGTGTGAACTAAATTATCCCTTAATTTTGTTCTCTGCATTACATAGTGTGCTTGTTCTAATTGGAGATATAAGATGTTTTTAAATTTTGGCGTCAATAACCCATAGTTTAAAATAAAATTAAAACAAAATTGAAATCAAATATTAATAATACCATCCCGGGGGGAAATTAATATAATGTGTAACTCATTCTCCCATTAATAACAAAAACAACTGTTTTTTGTCCATTCAGAAAAAAGCACAACAAAATTTCCCTCCCCTTTGGACCAAACGAATAAAGACATCTTGTGGCCTCTGGGAAAATTTAGTTCAGTTTGGTCTTATAGGTCTTTAATGAACTACCGTAACCCTAACCTTATATAAGTTTTTAATGAACATCCCTATACCTAAACCTTATAGAGTTACTTAATGAAACGCTAACCTATACCTTAATAGGTTTTAAAAAAATGAATCCTATTACCTAAATAAGACTTTGAATAGTGGTTTTAATATGGAAAGAGATTAAACTAATTATAAACTTTAGTATAAGGTTTTTAATGAAACCTTGAACCTATTATCAGCTTACATAGGATTTTTATGAGAACCGACATAACACCTAACTTATAATCTATTAAAGGTTTTTAATGTAACAGCAAATCCTAAACACCTTTAATACCACAGAAAAGTATACCTAACGCTAAAACTCATTGTACGTTTTATGACACCTAACCTAATAATAACCTTAATAAGGTATTTTAAATGAAACCTAACCTACCTTTTAGGTTTTTTATAATGAAACCAAACCTAAGACCTTAAAGAGTTTTAAAAAAAATGAACACTAAACCTAGACCTTTTCCTTTATTAGGGCTTATAAGATGAAACTCAAACGACCTACCATATAGAAAACCTATAACCTTAAAGGGTTTAATGAAACCTATACCTAACTTAACCACAAGTATACCTAAGCTATCCCCTTATGGTTTATATAATTATCAACTGTCTTAAGAACCCTGACAAATTAGTTCCTTAGCCAGTGTTTAAATGCTTTTTCTGATGGACGCAAGTGTTTTTTTATGAAACTGTCTCCATCAGAATTTCGGTTGATCTTATTTTAATTATTTTATTTTTTATTTATTTTTATTTTTATTTTTTTAACTATGGGTTTATGCGCTAAATAAAACATAATCTTCTCCATTAGAAAAGCAGATAACCTATTATGAATAGTGCCATGAAAAAATGGATCGGGTACTCTGAAAAGCATTAGACTGCGATAAATTCCCTGCGTCTTCAAATAAGACCAATAATGTATCTCATCCCGTGAATTGCAAAAACAAACAGTCCAATCTTTCAACTACTCGTCTCTGTAATGGCCAAGTTGACGTTGAACTTAGTAGCAGATATCCATCTCATCACAAGGATTTACTAGTTATAGTATTGTTCCACCTCCATTACCTATACCACACCGCAACCCACCTACCCACCCCCACCCGACACTCAATGCTTCCTTACAACATACATTTTAATTAAAGCTCGTGGCGGTAATAATGAGACGAAGGGACTTTCGCGCGTCCAAAAAAAAAGTTCGCGGGTCATTTTTGCAGAGACAAATTTTTCCTGGCCTGGTCAAAAATATTGCTTTTTCTTCCTAATGGATATAGTTTTATTTTCCCTTCTCCGGAAAACACCCCATACTTAAAAAAAACATAAAATAATAATAATCAAGTGGGATTTATGGGGTCATAACAACAAATAATATTAAAAATTCACACCCACCACCAAAAACAAAACAACAACAAAAAAACGACCAACACCGTTTCCATTAAAAACCTTAAATAAAAAAAACACTGAATTTTTTCCATCAGAAAAAAGAAAAAAGGCCTAAAAATAACTTTTTATAGCCGTATAAAACTTTGATGATAACTTGGTTTATAGCCTGGTTAAAGAAAAATTTAGTTTTAATATATTATTTTTTTGTCATGGTCTCTCTCAGATAACAGGTGAAGTGATTGAAATAGATTACAAAAGTATAAAGAAATTAATAATTAAAAACCATAGCCTAACCTCAATTTCATCCTTTAACAATTTTAAACTTAGTAACTTAACCTTGAAGTTTTAATTAAAACCTAACCTATACCAACCTTACCTCAAACCTCAAAAGTATACTCTAACCTTATACCCACTATCTAACAACAGTATAACCTATACCTAAACCTGCACTCATATCCATGAACCACCAAAGTAACCTAGTAACCTAACCTATATAGGTTTTCTCATTAAAAACCTTCCTTAGGATCTTAGCTCTTAACCATTATTCTGTGATTGATATTTAGGAAAGTCAGTTCGATACCATTTCCCGGAGTAGTGGTAACATCCACACTCCAATTTTCTCTCATTTCTCTCGCCGTAGACACTGATTCAAAGCAGGATTAACAGTACAAACTCGCCTTTGTACAGTAGAACTACATACGAACATATCTTTTGCTTTGCTAACATAAGCAAGCGTGACTTTGGCTAGGAGAAAAAAAAATTCTCGAGCCATGTCATTGCTATGAAATTAATTCGAAGCCTTCATTTGGCTATCCTTCCCTGAAACCTGATCCACTTTTGATCCACTACCACTTTCAAACTACCAGCCATGTTCTCAAACAAAAACAACTTTCGCGGACGTTTTCCGTCAGTTTTTTTGAAATAGTAGTCAAAGGCGGAAGAGGTGTGTGGCGCTAATTAGGGGACGAACTATGACTAAACTATTTATTAAAACAACAAAAATTTCACAATATATGTATAATAAACCTGTATTTGCCCGGCGAGCATAGCGAACAAAAGGGGCCCACTATTTACTTATCCCAGTTTGGTACCTTCTTACTCACATTTAAATAATAATGTAAGCACAACCCTTATTAATTTTACACAGGCGTTTTTGCAAAAAGAAATCATATAGTGTGTTTTTTATTGTTTTTGAGGGAATTTTTTTTTTTTTTTTTTTTTTTTTTTGTAAATATGTGTAGTCAGAGTTAAAAGGTGATTTAGGAGCAAAAAGTTTTTACAACCCCCGGATTTGTCGGGGAAGCAAACTTCATTGCTCAGCATAATCCGTTCCCAGCATGTCACCTAAACTAAAACAAAACACATTTCACACACGGATAAACACGAAGTGTTCGTGAATGTGAATAGAAAAATTTATACTAGTTAACAAATGTAAACAGCATGCATGACTTATAGGAAGGGTACAATAACCCAAAATTCGGGTATTCATAAATTACATAATTATATTTTGCCATGGGATGCCCCCTTAACGTTTAGATATACATTGATATTCTAAAAATATATTTTGTACTACCTATTTTAACTCATAAGCTGAGATTTAATGTTGTAGGTCTGCGTCTTTGTTGCTATTTTTGCCTCTACTGTGTTTAGAGACATTTAGTGGAAAATTTGCAGTATAGATATTGGTTATTATTTTGGTAGTTGGGTTTACCAAATAGTTCAATGAATAGTAAAAGTAACTACTTACCATACAGCATCAAGTGTAGCTTTGTTCTTCATATCTGAGTAAGTTGAATATTCCCTTACACATTAACTCTCATTTCCCATTGTACGCAATTGAATAATGACAATTTAGGCAATATTACTACACACATAGCAAACCGAAAATATATCTAAACTTATCTCTAACCGTTATTTTTCAGCCAGAAAGTTATAAGTTCGGTTATCATATTAGGTTCTGGTTAGAGGTGTGGGGTTTGAGGTTTAATAACTAGTATGATAAAAAAAAACCGGTAAAAATTTATCCAACTAATATGCAAAGTTGTAAGTACGAGCAATGTTTGGCAATTGGCAGTATCCTGGAGCGTGGACATAAAGACAAGTTATTTATGTTTCCCCCACTCAACCCCCATAACCCTACTCCCCATACACAAATCGCGACTAACACAAAACTTCACAAATATGTAAACAAAAACATTTGATTTACCCGACATAAATCACACAACATATGAGCAAGATTACGATTACAAAACAATCAAACTATTCAGAGGACTAAGTTTCGGTGCTCGAACTGGGCGTGGTTGTCCTATAATAACGGAAAATTCGACGATAGGTATTTCTGTTAACCCTGTAAGTGGTAACCAAATACTGTTCTACCTTGTTGTAAATGTGTTGAATGTCAACCGTGTTGTCGGGATCGAACGATATTTATGTTGCCCTGGTTACACCTATGAATCTATCACAGTCCGCAGGAGGGTTGTTAGATCTTCTTCATGGAAGGTTTTGACAGTGTGATGGCTTGTGGTTCACGAACTCTGAATCACGGTACCGTTCCTGTCATAGCTGTGTAACACTTGTAATTCACAACTATACGTCACGGTTCCTTCATTTTCGGGCAGTTCCTACCCTCCTTAGCGTACAAACCTCTGAAGGCAGGCATGGTGCCATATCAGCTAATCAGAGGTGCTATGGTTGACTAGATAAAGTTGCTATTAATAGCACTTCTGTTTGGATGAAGAAGAGTATGTTGAACTCATAAAAGATCTTTGTTTGGTACAATAAAGACCTTGAGTAAATATAACGTCATACATTATCAGCATCAATATGCAGCACGGCTAACAGTCTCATTTACGTTATAAAAATATTCTTCCACCATCAAAAACTACTGTTGACGTTACAGGACCGGATACGTGATGTATTGGAGCCAGCCGTGACGGCGTGTGCTAAAATATAAAACCTGTTTATTGTACAACGGCCTATTTTATGTTTTAAAATGTAAATATACAAATTCTAAAAATGTAGATGTGATATGATACTTAGTTGCCGTGTTGTCACCTTATGAGGGTCAATGGGTGTGATTCGGAACCTTGAGGCGGACGCTGTGGCATACCGTGATGGGATCTTGGTCTTAGTGTATTCCGTGTGGAAGAAACTTCTGTCCCGTCGTACTATATATCTGTTGCAAACCAGAATAAATTGCACAGCCTTTATTTTACTAGTCACTACATTTCATACTCATAAACAGTTTCCATATCTGTATCAGGTACTGGGGAGGATTTGATGGTCGAGGTGGTACAAGAGGCCTATGCTGTCTCCTATCCCACTCTTGCATATATCCACTTGTAGAGGCGGCGCTTATACTAAACAACACCCAACCGCACATACACAACAACTGCAATCAGCTTAGGGCCCACCGAAGACGAGCCCCCCTATCTGTGCCGAGGATTTAGAGCCCGAGGGTGACCTGAGAACTGCTGACTACTGACTTGGTCCTCCTTATCTGCCGACCAATTTGCAACACCAGCATGTAATTCAATCCGGCAGCAGGACACACAGAGACCCACAGCCGTGCACCTCTTGTCCCCACGTTGTACAATGACTCGTTGTCAAATAAAACAAGGCAGCCGACAACACGAACGGACGCGCCCGGCGGTACCCTTTCTTTATTATCCTATTCTCCATCCTTGTGTGTATGACAGAGCTCCACCAAGACATACTACAAACAAACCTCAGCACCTCCCGTCTACTCTCTACCTCCTACTCACCGCTCACTTCACGAGACTTACTAGTAATACTATTCAAATAAACTTTAAAGACTAAAAAAACCACAGCATCTTTGTTTCCACATATTCCATTTAATCAACAATTGAATAATGTTATTAAATAATAATAAATAATAAATATAAGTATATAGAATATATTAAAAACTAACATTCCAGCGAAAATTCCATCCCATTTTCTGCCCCCCTTCTATCATTCCTTCCAATTTTGTGTCAAACTTGTAGGCCCCGAGTCGAAGCGGGTTAAGGCGACATCTAATATGCGGGATGTTTTGTTTTTTTTCCATGGGTGCGGGGAGGAGTCTAGCGGTAAGCCCCATGGGGGTGCGCGGAGGGCGTCCCCGAGTTTTATCCCAGGTGAAGCGGCAGACCCGAGATTTTAAAAATTTTTTACAATGGAGAGCAGCACGGGGGGGGGGATGATTTTTTGCATCTGCCACACCATCTTGGGGAGCAAAAAAATCGCATTTTTTTGCCCCCGCCTATTTTTCTCTTAAAAACCCAACCTTTTCTTAGTATTTTCATTACTGTTGAAAAAACATTACAAATTTGGCTCAGTGATTGTTCATCACAGATCACCCGACCCTTTAGTAAAAAATCCCGGCTGTTCTGCATTTTTTGCCCGACCCCTCAATTTTCCCAATATGACCGAATTAGACCCGGGGGAAATTTATTCCTTTTTAAAAGGGAAAAAAAAGCGTCTTTCGCCGGCAAATAGGAATTTTGAAGGTTTTGGGAATAGATTTTGTATGCACAGCAGTGTTTTTAGGTCTCGAGAACCCGTTTGATTTTGGTCTTGGGTTTTACTTGGTCTTGAAATTTTGGGCTCGGAGTTTTGGGTCGAGGCCAGGCGAGACCAGGGTTAAAAAAAATGCACCGCGGCGTGGGGAAGGCGGGAATTTATTACATTTCACGGAAAAAATCATGGCTGTTTCTATTCACGGCACGCCATACACGTTTTTATGTCTTAGATACTCCGACTAGAATAGTTACGGGATGATGATGAGCTGAGCCCCTCGAGCGCGATAGAATGCGTGCGAGTCGAGAGAACATGCTCTGACGGGCCTTCTCGCAGTGATAACCCTTTTTTCACGCACACATGTTTTGCAGCTCTATTCCTCCGTGTATTCAATATGTGTAGGCCGTTTCAAAGGACATGTTGAGAAAAAAATTTTTAACCCCTCCCTTTCAAACAGGGCAGACAAGCAATTTAGTATTTACGCAGACAGAACAAAAACATTTAGATATAGTCATATTTATAAAAAATTTTATTGCTGTTCTTGGTCTTTTGGGCTGTTTTGGGGGTCTTCTTGGGTTTTTTCTCGGAGGTCTTGGGTTTTGGGCTCGGGGGGGGTTTGGGCTCGGGAAGGTTTTTCTTGGTTTGGTCTTTTGGCGAAGGATCTGGCTTTTGGGCTTGGTTTGGTCTCGAAGGGGTTGTTTTGACTACAAAAATCTCCAGATACTGAGCAAAACAAATTTCGTAAACGTGAGTAGTAAGGGCGGTAGCTACCAGACACTGGTAATCAGTGGAGTCCCTCATGGATCGGTACTGGGCCCTCTCCTCTTCCTGATCTACATGGGGGACATTGGTGAGGGGGTTAGGGTTCATTTCTCTCCTCTTATTGCCAACAGACATCAGTGTGAGTCTTCCCGTTACCACTGCTGATGATGTTCCAACCTCCATAAGACTCGACTAGTAAATGCCGTTGGGCAGCAGCAAGCAATATGGAGTTTTCAACTGATGATAAATTTGAGATGTTGAGGCACGGGCGGACCTAAACATGAAGGAAACAAACTGTACACCTAGGAGTACAGGAAATCTTAGCTCAGCCACAGGTCATGTCAAATGCCTGGGTGTATACCTCAGTGAAAACTGCTGCTGTCGTCACCAACATTGCAGAGATAGTTGGAAAAGCCAATGGATGGCTGGTACTAATGGCATTTCGTTACCCGGGACCCCAACAATGCTGACCCTCTTGAAAGACCTAATTCAGCCGCTGCTCGACTAACTGCCGCCAGCTGTGTTCGCCTCACTACGAAGAGTGACATCCAGCAGGTGGAAGGGGTGCACAGGTCATTCACGAGGCGATCCAAGAATGAGAGACCACAGCTACTGGGACAGAACTCCGGGAACTGGGGCTTTACTCAAGCAACAGAGAAGGATGGTACCGGGTCATCTACATGTGGAAGATTCTGGAAGACAGGTACCAATCCCGTAGCATTAGCACTGCAAGTCATAAACACCTCCGAGAAAACTGGACGTAAATGCATGAGGAGAAGACCCTACCCAACCAAAAGCCCCAGCGAGGATCAGTAACCCTACTAACATCAAGCCCTAATTCACAGGATCGAGGGCCAAAGATCTTCAATGCTCACCAAAAGAGGTGATGCATACTGGCTGCCCAGGTGACCAGTTCAAGTCTGGCCTAGACAAATTCTCCGTTCGGTGACCAGACGAGCCCCTATGTGCTGGGCTATACTGCAAGATGCAGGACCTATAACACCCTACCAGCCAGTGACGCCTGAAGGATCGGGAACGCCAGGACGGGACGCAGCGGTGGACCACCACGGCTGTGAGGCGGCCTCTAAAGTATCCCAAGAATACTCTAAGCCCTTTGTCGTCCGAGCCCCAGAATCATCGTTTTCAGATAGATTAATCGCACAACCGTAGGTAATTAATATAATATCCCTGGAATGACGTATCTTCTTGAATTCAGCATTCCACAAATAAAAATATGGCTAATATTTAGAACATGACTGTGTCTGGATTCGGTATTATTCCAGTTTGACAGACAAATTAACTTTGATGGACAAAACCCTTTTTGGTTATGATTCGTTTTATCGCCCCTGCCATATCTCGCTTAGCTACCTTATGAAGGACAATCTTTTGTCATACTCGTCTCTACTAACCTTCAAGACCTCTTTGCCAAAGCTGTTCTTTGGTCAAAATCATGAAAAAAGGATCTAATAAGATAATAGGTGCAACTCCGCTGTCACCATCTTCCCGGAGACCCGTGGCCCAAGCCCTCCCTCCGGACCAGTCGCCTGGCTGCTGGTTTGGTTTTAGTTTTAGAATAAGCTAAACTACCCTGGCTGCTGTCCGTGAGGGTGGGTTGGGAGAGGCACCCGTCCCACAGTCTGGGCTGTGCTGATGGCGACGGCGGCGGACTAGCACCTATTTATTCTTATTAGATCATTTTTGTCTTGGATTTTGACAGTAACAGCTTGCCACAGAGGTTTGAAGGTTAGTAGATGTGTATGACAAAAATTCTCCTTCATAAGGTAGTACGGTAAGCGAGAAATGGCCGGGCGCTAAAATAATCTTGACCCTATTCTTTTCTGGTGAGTTTTGATGTATTTGTGAATGAATCTGCTAACTGCATTTCCATCCCGCAATCACTATATTTGTTTTCTTATTTTGGATATTTTTTATGGGTGGTAAAGGTTAGGTATAAGGGTAAATATGCAGTTTTCAACCAATACTCCCTATTGAAGCAACTAACTCTCCTGACATAACCGGGGGGCTGGCACCACCCCAACCACCCTGCTAGTTAACTAACATAACCTGGGTGGGCATATGATGACTTAAACCTAACCTCACGGGGGGAATCGTCCCGCACCACGCCCCCTATATAGTTTTACCAGTCACCCCACCGCAACCCCCAACCAAGTATCAACCCCCCCCCCTATATATATGATTCCCGACATGGGTACTCTGTCTGTAGGGGTGAGCACTCTCGGGTTCACAACCGATAAGTTCCGGTTTCGATCCCCTGCTGAGCGGAAACAGTTGGGCTGTTCCTTAAAACCCGAGCCCCTGTCCACCAGCAGTTGAATGGAAAAATGGCGGGTGTTTACGGGGGTTTTTGTGACCCGCCTCCCGGGTGCTGGCTTCGGCCAACACTATAAGCCACTAGCAGCAGCTCTCTCTCCTCCAAGGAGGGAAGAGAGCTGTCTGGTTTACAGTGGAGATCCATCTCCAGGCTGCGTCACTAACTGACGAAATTCTAAAAAAAAAAACTAATATAGAAAAAAAACAAAAAACTGTTATAGGGGTTTAGAAAATACTCCTAATATGAGAACGATCGTTAGGATCTTAAAACCACCAATTCTGTATTGGTTTATACTTCTAAACTGCACATATACTGGGTAGGTATGTTCAGGTTAGGTTCAATTTGTTTTTCTAAAAATGTAAATAAATAAAATAAAAAAAATAAAAATTTGCGACAGAAACGGTGTCAGATAATTTCAAAATTTACCAGAATTTTTTTTTCTTCGTTCCACCAAAGTAATCAGTGCAAACTGGAAATTTATCCTGGATTGAAGTATTTTCCCACCTTGCGACTGTTTTTTATAGGTCAGAACAAGTGTGAAAGTAACAATGAAATGTGCAAAAATTCATTTTTCATTGCCTAGATTAGTTTGAGAGCTAAGTTAGATGAGTTGAAATGGTTTATTAGGTTATTAATTTGATACTTTATTTACCAATGAAAAGTGTTTTTTCCCCCTGTCAAAACGTCTAAAAAGTGTATTTTTAGTAAATTTGTCATCAACCTTTTTTTAATCGCAAAAGACAAACTTTTTGTGAGTTTGCACAGGAAAAACTTATTTTCCATTAGTTAAAACCTTCACATGTTAAGCGAAAAATTCATATATGTCTGGAAAATCTTGCACAGTCCATTACAAAATTTTCTTTCTACACTTTTTCCCCCCCAAAAAAAATATAATGAAACTAAATATATATTACCATAGAAATAACAGTAGAACTGGATGGTTACACTTCTCGCAACTACCGCGTGCTGGACGCTGCAGTACTGGCCCCATGGGTCATCTGCTGGCCCATTCACTTGCTGCATAGACTATCATATCGACTGGTTTATCAGTATATATGATCTACTGTAATCTTTCGTAATGTTTGTCTATAATATTATCAAATAAAACAGTTAAAACACACTAAAAGGAAATGCCATCACGAGACTCCTGAAGAAATATGCATGAACTTAATATTCACTCAACTCTTGCCATTTAAAACTTTGCGAGTCAACCTTTATCATGAAGTGTATCAATATAAGCGCAATTTTATTTAGCTTTTCCATTGATGTATTTCAGTTTTAATGATAAATGAATTACCACATGCAGAGAATTAGCGTTAACTAAATCATAAAATCATCAATCGGATATTTTCCCGATTGATGATGTTATTTATATACACCCAACCTCGATTTCCCGGACTAATAGGGGGGAGCTCTGGTCCGGAACCACAAATTCCGGGAATCGCAAGTAAAAAAAAAAAAAAAAAGAAAAAAAAAAAAAAAAAAAAAAAAAAGGCCGATGCCATTACCCACCCACCCTGGACGTTTATCCTACTCTAGGTATTTACTGTCCGGCAACCGACAATACAACTACCCCGCCGCCGGGGCGGACTTTTACGTCCGCTGAGGCATATCTGCCACCTGGCGGGAAGGCAGCGAAAGTGTTCAATAGTCTCAAGAGACGTTCCTCTAGACCAGGGGCAGTGGGGGGTCAGGGGACTAAACGGAGGCCTTGTGCAGGTGAACCGTGAGTGTCGTGTTGCCCAATTAAACAATACGACCGCTGAGCATGCGTGCCGACAACCTGGCGGGAGGCGCGGGACACTGACCAGGGGTGACGAGAACCTCGGTACCGCCGACAACTTGGTCACTTTAACGAACAGGACCAGGCATTTCGTAGACGTAAAAAAAAAAAGATTTTTGTCCGCAAATCCGATATCCGTGAAATCGAGGTTTGTGTGTACTTATCATACAACAACCTCGTTTTCCGGACTAATTAGGGGGGGTGGGGGAGCACTGTCCGGGAACCGCAAAAGTCCGGGAATCGCAAACAGTTCGAACGATGTTTTTTTTTTTTTTTTTTTTTTTTTTTTTTTTTTTTTTTTTTTTTTTTTTTTTTTTTTTTTTTTTTTTTTTTTTTTTAACCACAAGAACTGGCCAAGGGCACAACAAAAATGGGTTAACACAAAGCCGCTTAGTTGCCAGTCCCCTGTAAAGAAGACAGTAAGATAATAAAATAAAAAAAAACTCACATTACCACTCCCGACGTTTTATCCTATTTAGTATTTACTGTCCGGCAACCATCAATATCAACTACCCCCGCGCGACTTTATGCATCCGCTGAGCATGCTGCCACCTGGCGGGGGCAGCAGGAAGTGTTCAATATCTGAGGATGTGTCCTGCATCAGTGGGCAGTGGGAGTCAGGGACTGACGGAGGCGGTGCATGTGAATCGTGAGTGTTCGTGTGCCCAAATGTAAACAATACGACCGCTGAGTCATGCTGCCACATGGGCGGGAGGCGCGGACACTGACGAGGGTACAGGGACGCTCGGGACGCGCCGGACAACTTTGTCAATTTACGAACAGGACCAGGCATTTCAACGTAAAAAAAAAAAAAAAAAAAAAAAAAAGAAAATCGTGACTGGGGAACATAAACCACCGTATATCGGATTTTGTCTCGGCAAAATCCGATATCCTGGAAATCGAGGTTGTGTGTATTTCCGTTTCTGATAAATGAATACACCATGTTATACATTGCGTTAACTAAATGAATAACCGCATTAGATTGGGAAAATTACCCGATTGGATGTTATATTTATTTATTTAACGCTAATTTTGCTGGTTTTGTTTTTTTTTTTTTTTTCCCCCCCTAATTCTTTATCAGAAAACGAAATATATCAATGGAACAGCTAAAAAAGTGTGCTTATATCTGATACCCTTCATGGATAAAAGTTGACTTCGCAAAGTTTTAAATATGGCGAAGGATCTAAGTGAATGCATATTTCTCAGAGTCTCGTAATGGCATTTATTTTAGCGGTAGCGTGTTTTACTGTTTTTTTATTTGATAATATTATATAACAAACATTTACAAAGCTTACAGTATATCATATATACTTGATAAACCGAGTCTATATTATTGTCCATAAATGCAGCAAGTGAATGGGCCAGCGACTGACCATGGGGCCAGTAACTGCATGCGTCCAGCACGCGTAGTTTGCGGAGTGTCACATCCAGTTCACGGTTACTATGATATTACATTCATAACCCAAAAGAAGCTAACTCTAGAATTCTAGCTATCATCCTCATTAAAAGAGAAATTTGTGTTCCTTCCTCCTCTATCTTTTATATCCCCATGTCAGATGGTGCTTTTATTGTGTGTCGATGTCATCGACTTATCAGATCATTTGTAGGGGATTAAAGTAACACAATATCACTTCTCCTTACCTACGCGCTTCTGGAAGAGAACCAAGTACGTAAACTAGGGTCCGCCATAGAACCAGAACGGTTCACATAGAACGTTTCCCTTTGTATAACGAACGACCTAAAATATTATTCCAAAATTTTCCTTAGAACTAATGTTGATCATATAGAACATTCCGCCATCAAAGCAGGGCAAATCCGAGAAGTTTCATATACGAGCGCTGAAATATCGTACATAACGAAGGTTGTCTGTCCCTGGCATGGAGTGAGGTGGGACACGGCGGCGGCGTTGTTCGCCACGTGAGGTGAGGTGAGGGTGCATTAGGTGGGGAAACGGTGGTAGCGACCACTGCAGTTCTCGTCCATTATTACCAACAATACAGTCATGTGAAGGATATAATGGCTGGTGATCACATTCACAATATCGTCAGTTATCGTTTTTTGTTGTTGTTTGGAAGAGCAGTGATGTCGAAATCGGGGGGATGATATGAGGCGATGACTGCGGGGCGATCGTGATGGGTGGACGTCAGACGGCGGCCTAGCAGGGTGGGCATGTCAAAGGTGGTGACATTAGGTCGATGAATTTGCACGTAGAATTTGTCAGTGGGAGTGAAAGCGAGGACACTGAGCAGGTATTGTTCATCGACTATGGACGTTCCTACACCAGGGGCGTACGGGTCGGAGCGTGAGGTGCAAGCGGGTGTCAGGTGTGCCATGAGTGTTTGTGTGGCCGATCTTCAGGTGGGTGAGGGCGACGCCAAGCGCAGGATGATTGTTTTAATCCATGGTGATGGAGGAGTGGGTTATCGTAATATATTTGTGGCTTTCATTTCGATTGGTACACTCGTCGTTGGGGTTTTGTTTTCAAGTTTATCAGCTTTGAGCGAGCGAGCCCCAACCAGCCGGTGCCGTTCTGGCGAGGCACACAAGCGAGAGTCAAGCCAGGCTTATGTCACGGAACCCTCGGCCCCTGTACGTAATCCCTATTAGGGTTTAAGGTAAGCAACAATATTCCGATTTCATCATTTCGATGCATAGCTTTATCATTTATATAGTGTTTTTAAAGTATGCTTGGGTGTGAATGAGTATAAATGTACGGGTACGGACGGGAGGACCGATCGACCAAAATACAACAAAATCCCGTAAGTCCTGTATTTCACATGAGCAAATTGCACATAGAATGACCTCGTTCTATTCGACCAATTTCTTATTCTATGTGGGACCCTAGTGTTAGCTAGGTTAGGTTACGTTTTAGGTTTGTTAAGTTAAGTTACGTGTAGGTTTGTTAGGGTTTAGAATTTACGTTATGTTTTGGGTTAAGTTAGGCTAGGATAGTTTGGGCATAGAACACTGTATATCTGGACTGCGCACGGAATATCGCGGCCTTTGCACAAGGGCCTTAAGTCGGTAGGGCCCTGTTTTCAACTTCACTGTTCACGACGGCTCGGTACCCAGTAAGTATATACGAGCGAATTTTCGTAGTTTTTCAGTTCCTCATAGAAAGTCGCTGATAGTGGATGTAGTTTTACATAGGAATGAAAGAAAAACTAGGAGATGAGTGGAGATGATAGGAGTATATAGGAAGTAAAGAAGAGGCTGTTTATGGAGATGTTGAGGTTAGTGGAGATAAGTGTATGAGGGGGTTGAAAAGGGTGTGAAAAATGAGGTTACGGTGAGGTGGAGGAGGGGTTGTGGGGGAGGGGGGGTTAGTGGCCGAGTTGCATTTTCGTGCTTCGCGAACTATCACGTAATTTTTAGTTATGGTACAGTGGTGATGAATGTTATGTGTGTGTGTGTGTGTGTGTGTGTGTGTGTGAGGTGATAAACCATATGAGGTGAAAGTTAATGATGCGTCTCCGATCTCACTCACCTCACAACCACTCACAAGTCACAACACCTAATAACCTACTTATGTATAACTCATACACCTCGTAACCCACTCCAAACACCTCATAACCCATCACAACAATCATAACTACTCATAAACCCACTCACACACATCATTAACCCACTCATACAACAAATCATAACACTCATAACACCAGCTCACAACACATCATAACCACTCATAGATTTTTTTTAACTACTCATAACCCCTCACAACAACTCATAACCCACTCACAAACCACTAACACCTCTCATAATTATTAATAATATCTTATAACTCTAACAACACCTCATAACCCCTCACAACCCACTCCAACACCTAATAGTATTAATGATATCTCATAACCTCTAACAACAACCCTCATAACCCACTCACCCCCCACACCCACTCACAACACCTCATAATTATTAATAATATCTTTATAACTCTCTAAAAACACCTCTTAACCCCTCCAACCCACTCCAATACCTTCATAATTATGAATATATCTGTTTATAACTAACAACACCTCATACTCACAACCCACTTTACACCTCACAACCCACTAACAACACTGGCCACCTTATTATCACTCCCTACCATTGCGACAACCACACTCCACACAAACCCATTACACTCCCACTTCCACACCACTCCTACACCAGCCGTCTATCCCCCCACCCCACCACACCACAAACCACAACCATACCACACCTCTTCTATCTCTATCGCTTCACAATATCCATCCCTTTCCTCTACCCCTACCACACTATAACCCGCCCCAATATTTCCCACCACTATCACAACCATAACCACACCTACCTCTTATCTTTCCTCAATATTCTAGTCCCCTCCTTTAACCCCCAACATATATAACCACCCGCTCGCTTTCCCCCCACAACACTATAACCACAACCCCAATATCTCCCCCCACCACACTATAACCACACCCAATATTCCCCATCCTCTACCCCCCTAACCACACTATAACCACCACCCCCTTCACCCACAACCTTCCACATCATTTTCTCTCAATCTCCCAGCCACTCGCACCCCCACCACCACCCCCACACCCTACCACGTTCACCCACACCACAACCCTCCACCACCACCACAAACCTTCACCCCACCACCACAACAACCCACCACAGATCGCAAATCCAATGCTACGACTTTCAAACTGGGGTGAGTAAAATTACCAAGTTCAAAATGTCGTCCTAACCACGTATGCATCTGGGCTGTATGATGATTAAATGATTCAGTGTGCGCAGGAGACAAGTTTGTGGCAGTGAATAGGTCTGCGCACCCTCCCTAATGTCCCTTAACCTACCTAACACGGGCAAATGGCGTTCCACACGCAACAAGTTTATTACGGCGGAATGTAGGTTAATACAGCGGAGTGATGCCACTAGAACACAGGGAGAGGAGTGGATGTGTTGCCCTCAGATGGTATGTAGGTGAACTCTTGAATATAGGACTCCCGGCTGGAACAAAGGGGGATTTGGTTGACCCCAGTCATGTCACCCCTACAAGGGCATGACCTGAAAAAGGGTAATTTAGCATATGCGGCGCCCGACCTTTAGGGGTAATTAGCCAGGTGTGCTGCCCCCAAAATTGTGAAAAACATGTCTGTGAAAAACATGTGTGAAAAACTGTCTTTGATTGGGTCCTGGAAAAAAAAACCAAACCTATATTTTTACCATTAGTTCTGTATTTCGCTTATACTAAGATTTCGCTTTACGAGTTATGCCAGGTGGAACCTACTCTTCATCTTCGTATCTTCGGGACCTCCCTGTAACATCACAAACCCTCGTTTTCCCGGACTAATAGGGGGGAGCACTGTCCGGGACTACCGCAAAAGTTCCGGAATCGCAAAAATCCAGGAATTATCCCTCTAAAAAAAAGAAAAAAAAAAAAAAAAGCTCCGTGCCATTACCCACCCCCGGACGTTTTATATCTACTCTAGTAATTACTGTCCGTCATCCGCCAATATCACCTACCCCGCCTCATGACTTTTTACGTCTGATGAGCATGCTGCCACCTGGCGGAGCAGCAGAAAATGTTCAATAGTCTCAAGAGACTTGCCTGCATTATGGGCAGTGGGGGTCAGGGGACTAATGGGGCAGTGCAGGAGGAACCGTGAGTGTCGTGTGCCCAAATGGTAAACAATACGATCGCTGATCATGCTGCCACCTGCCGAGGCAGCAGAAAAGTAATTCAATAGTCCTCAAGAGCGTTTCCTGCCCACCAGGGGCAGTGGGGGTCAGGGGCTAACGGAGGCTGTGCAGGTGAACCTTGAGTGTCCGTGTGCCCAAATGTAAACAATACGACCGCTGAGACATGCTGCCACCTGGCGGAGGCAGCAAAATTGTTCAATATCCGCAAGAGACGTTCCTGCACCAGGGCAGTGGGGTCGGGGACGAATGGAAGGATGTGCAGGTGAACCGTGATGTCGTGTGCCCAAATGTAAACATCCGACCGCTGAGCGTAGCTGCCACCTGGCGGGAGGCAGCAGAAGGTGTTCAATAGTCCTCAGAGATGTTCCTGCCACAGGGGCATGGGAGTCGGGGACTGACGGAAGCTGTGCAGGTGAACACGTGAGTGTCCGTGTGCCCACATGTAAACATACTAACGACCGCTGAGCATGCTTGCCACCTGGCGGGAGGCGCGGACACTGACCAGGGGTGATAAAGGAGACACTCGGACCTCCGGACAACTTTGTCAATTTACGAACGGCCAGGCATTTCAACATTAAAAAAAAAAAAAAAAACAAAAAAAAAAAAATTTGTCTGGACTCTGGACATATCCCCGAACCTTGGATTTTGGTCCGGCAAATTCCGATTCCGTAGAAATCGGGTTTGTGTGTCTTTTGGATAAAAAAAAAGTGAATCTGATGGTGCGCTATTGCAGTGCGATCGCGGTGCTGGGCTGCCACGATTGATTGGATGTCGCCTTCTCCTTTACCATTTTGAAATTAGGCACTGCTGCATAGCACAATGAAGCTATAGTAGATAAGTTGATGTTATCGTAAAGCCATATCATCTGGATATAAACCCATATCATTAAACCATCTCAGCAAGCTACCTTGGCGGGAGTTTCTTGCACCGTGATTCAAGTCCATTTCTGTATTATGTTATAATATTTCCTTACAAACCTACCTATTGTAATGTTGCAGAACTCCTACAATCCCTCTGTGTACTGTGTATCATCGAACAACATGCCTCTCCGAACTAAGCAGGCATTATCGTGAATAATTGCGAAAATGATTGCATCACCCACGTTTAAGCTTGAGACATGTTTTGAGTCAATGGGGGGCGGGGTGGTGGAGCGGGCGGTGGCTTCAGCTGTAGCGCGTTTTCGTGACCGTTTCCCTAGACCGTCCGGACTTGCTATTCCGGGGTCGGACGGTGTTTTCGCGGAGCGACTAGCCCGGGCTGGACTGGGCCCATGCGAACGACCAGGACCGCCTTGCCCGCTGTGGGGAGAACTGGCACATACGCACTATAGTCAGCGGGAAGATGTCCCAGGACTTCTCGTGCTGGCTGATTAGACATGAAACACCGTGGATGGCCGAGCCGCCAAGTCAAGTAAATTTCACAAAAAATTACAATATGTATTCCGCAATTTGCTGAAACAACATCTTGGGAAATGAATGTACGCGTCAATAACACTGTAATTCACCACTGGCACCTAATGTCACCAGGGGCCATATATTACGAAGTTTAGCATCACTACAGACTTGTAGTGCACTGAAGACATGGTTAGTGTTATGTACATAATGTAAACTACTGTGCACTAAGTCTCTTTCAGCAACAAACACAAGTCCTGTAAGTGATGCTAAAACTCGTAATATATGAAGGCCTGGCGACATTAGGGCAGTAGCGACCATAAATTAATGTTATTGACGGTAAATGAAATGAGATTTCATCATTCAATTTTTCATAGTCCATCCTTGCTACTTTAACTTCACAATGAGAAGTCAATTAAACAGAACAGGGATGACTGAAAATTAGGCTGAACTAGAAAATAGCTTTCTGGCGCAGGACCCAGCACGTCCAAAACCATTGAACACTTGCTGCTGCAGTGTCCAACGCCTCCACTACCCACCGTGCAGGGCTACAATCTCAATCCTCGGCCTTGGACGTTGACATCCTTTGACCTTGTCGTACAATGACAAAAATTGTTATACACTGCTCTGCAACAATAAAGAATATGGTACAGCGCTCCTTATGCATTACTTTAAATTTCTACCATGATATATATGCTATATGACTAAATGAGACGTTTACCGAATCGTTTATTGTATGTAGAGTAGTTTGATTTATGGAGAAATAATTACTAAATGTACACATTATTTAGATTTTTCTTTGCATCCTAGACACCAAATGTTACTTTTTTAATGACTTTTAATAATCTTTTGGATTTAAGAAAAAAACTATATAGAAGCATGTACAAAAAAATTTATCTATGAAGTCCTCAAACATGTATTTTTGAGTGAGATTCACAGGCCTAAAACGGGATCATCAATACTGCGTGTAGTGGCCCATTTAGTGTTATTTTTGGCTGTCAGCTAAGGCGTATTTTGTGGGTGTCCTTTCAGAAGTATAATATATACTTTTATTTAAGCTCCGCCACTGCTTGCCATCACAAAATAAGACTTTGTAGCGCTGCCAAGAACCTTCTTCTGCAGACGGAGCCGAAGGACAAGGTATCGTAGTCGTACATTCACTGGAGAGTCCAGACAGACCTCGCTCTCACAACTTATCAACTGTAATCGAAGAACGGAGCATCATGGAAGACAGCAACAATTTTTCATTTACATTTATCACTTTTCTCCTCTCTTCTCTTATTTCTTCCTTTCCCTCCCTTTCTCTTTCTTTTTATCCATTTCTTTCCCTTCTTTCTCTTCTCTTCTTTTCTCTTTTCTGCTCCTGCCCCAATTCTCGAGATTGATCTACTTGCTATCTACATATGGGGAGTTTATAAGATTATTACCTCCGCCAACGAAGTTGGAGGGGTTATGTTTTCACCCCGACTGTCCTGTTTGTCTGTTTGTTAGTGTACAGGATTTCCTTGAAAATTGGCGAATAGATTTGGACCAACTCGGTATACCAAGTCTATGTTGGTATAAGGAGACTGTTTAATTTTGGATTGAATCTTTGACAACTGTTGCCATGGCATACCAATTGATGAAATAATTCGGCCGGAGGATATCGCTCATACTGAGTGCATATATATATATATATATATATATATAATATAATATTATTAGGGTTGCACTTAAATTTATTTTTTATTTTTTAATTCTTGCGGGTGTGGTTTTCTGGTTCCATTCCCGTAAAAAAATACGTATGGCAACATTTTGTTTTTGAAAATATTAATAGATAAAGGTCGCGAATCGAGGTAAAAGTTGAGAATTTTGGGGCAAATTTCAAGATTATCAATTCGTTTCTGGACGTTGTTGTTCCACACCTATAATTGGGATGTTAAAAGCATTTTCTTAGTCATTTTTCATATTGTTTATTGGTATTTCACTCAGTTTTGGTCACACCGAATGCTGGTCTACTCCAGGTCCCCCTCTCTTGCAGAGTATACCCCTCATCGGGGGGGGGGGGATCATGGGCAGTGGGCAACCCATCTCTCACTCTATGTCGGCCTGGTTAGCAGTCGGCAGTCGACTTGCGGGCGTCGGGGTACCGGCTTCCGTGTGGTCCTCAACGACCTGCATGAGGAACTGCGCTGTTCCTCGTCCCTTCGTGAGGGCCTGGTTTGTAGGCCTGCATCAGCGCCACACCGCGCTTGGCGCGGTTTGGGCCGCCGCTGCAGGCCTACAACCAGGCCCTCACGAATGACGAGGAACAGCGCCCGTCCTCCTGCAGGTCGTTGAGGACCACAGGAATCGGTACACCGACGCCGCAAGTCGCTGCGACTGCTAACCAGGCCACCTATAGTGAGAGATTGGTTCCCACTGCCCATGATCCCCCCCCCCCCCGTGAGGGGCTAATACTCTGCAAGAGAGGGGGACCTGAGTAGACCAGCTTCAGTTGTGCCCAAAACTGAGTGAAATACCAATAAACAATATGAAATACTAAGAAATGCCTTTTAATCATCCCATTATGTGTAACACCAACGTCAGAAACGAATTTGATAATCTTGAAATTTTGCCCCACAAAATCTCAACTTTTACCTCGATTCGCGACCTTTATATATTATATTTTTCAAAAAACTTTGCCTACGTTATTTTTACGGGAATGGACCAGAAACCACCCGCACGCATTAACAATAAAAAATAAATTTTTAAGTGCCACCTAATTATATAATATCTATATATATATATATATATATATATATCACTCAGTATGAGCGCATACCTTCCGTGCGAATATTCATCATTGGTTTGCCATGGCAACAGTTGTTCAATAGATTCATCCAAATTAAATCAGTTCTTCCTTTATACCAAATATACTTGGTATACCGAGTTTGGTCCAAATCTATTCGCAACTTTTCAAGAATCCTGTACACGAACAAACAGCAAACAGACGATCGGGTGGGGGGGGGAAAACATAACCATCCAACTTCGTTGGCGGAGGTAATAATCTTATAACTCCCCATATGTAGATAGCAGTAGATCATCTCGAGATTTGGAGGCAGGAGTAAAAGAAAAGAGAAAAGAAGAGAAAGAAAAGAGGGAAAGAAAATGGAAAAAGAAAGGACAGGGAAGGGAAAGGGAAGAAACAGATAAGAGAGGAAAGTGATAAATGTAAATTGATAAATTGTTGCTGTCTTCATGATGCTCCGTCTTCGAAATTACAGTTGGTATAAGGTTGTGAGAGCGAGTTCTGTCTGGCTCTCCCAGTGAATGTATCGATACATTGTCCTTCGCTCCGTCTGCTAAGCGTCTGGCAGCGCTACAATCTTATTTTGTGATGGCAAGCAGGGGCGGAGCTTAAATACGTATAATTATACTCTGAAAGGACACCACAAATACGCCTTAGCTGACAGCCAAAATCACCCTAAATGGGCACTACACTCAGTTTTATGATCCGTTAGAGCCTGTGAATCTCACTCAAATATACATGTTTTGAGGACTTCATAGATAATTTTTTGTACATGCTTCTATATGTTTTTT
The DNA here is from genome assembly GCA_016584305.1 of Chionoecetes opilio. NCBI lineage: Eukaryota > Metazoa > Arthropoda > Malacostraca > Decapoda > Majidae > Chionoecetes > Chionoecetes opilio. The sequence continues at coordinate 26,986 of JACEEZ010008034.1, forward strand.
TTCTAGAAAATCAAAGATTATTCAAATTCATTAAAAATGTAACATTGGTGTCTAGGATGCAAAAGAAAATTTAATATAATGTGTCATTAGTATTATTTGCTCCATAAAAATCAAATCTTACATACAATAAACGATTCGGTAAACGTCTCATTTAGGCAATATAGCATTATATCCTGGTAGAAATTTTAAAGTAATGCATTAATGAGCGCTTGTTACCATATTCCTTTATTTGTTGCCAAGCAGTGTATAACAATTTTTGTCATTGTACACAAGGTCAAGGACCAACGTTCAAGCGAGGATTTTAGAGTGTAGCCCTGTCCGGTTGTAGTGGCGGGCGTGACACTGCAGCAGCAAGTGTTCAATGTGTTTTTCCTGACGTTCGGTCCTGCGCCAGAAAGCTATTTTCTAGTTCAGCCTAATTTTTCAGTCATCCTGTTGCTGTTACTTGACTTCTCATTGTGAAGTAAAGTTATCAAGGATGACTATGAAAAAATTGAATGATGAAATCTCATTTCATTTACACTGTCAATAACTAATTTATAGTCGCTATCTGCACTATATGTCGCCAGGCGTCATAGATTACGAGTTTTTTAGCATCACTACAGACTTGTGTGTGCTGAGAGACCGTGCACAGTAGTTTCATTATGTACATAACACTACATGTCTCGTTACACATACAAGTCGGTAGTGATGCTAAAATTCGTAATATATGGCCCCTGGTGACATTAGTGCAGTGGTGATTAACAGTGTTTATTGAACTGTACATTCCATTTCCCAAGATGTTTGTTTCCAGCAAATTGCGAATACATATTGTTATTTTTTGTGAATTACTTTGACTTTGGGCGGTCGGCCATCAACGGTTTTTCATGTCCTCATCAGCAGCACGAGAAGCTCCTGGACATCTTCCCCGCTGACTAGAGTGCGTAGGTGCCAGTTTCTCCCCACAGCGGGGCACGGCGGTCCTGGTCGTTCGCGCTGGCCCAGTCACGCCCGGCTAGTCCGCCTCGCGAACACCGTCCGACCGGAATAAGCAAGTCCGACCGGTCTAGAACGGTCACACGAAAACGCGCTACTACGTGAGCCACCGCGCTCCACCACCCCGCCCCCCCATTGACTCAAAACATTCTACAGCTGAACGTGGTGATGCCTCATTTTCGCATTATTCCACGATAATCCTTGCTTTGTTCGGAGGCATGTTGTTCGATGTAACACAGTACACAGAGGGATTTGTAGGAGTTCTGCACATTACATAGGTAGGTTTTTGTAATGAAATGTATTATAACATAATACAGAACTGAGGACACTTGGAATCCGGTGCAAGAAACTCCCGCAAGGTAGCTTCCTGAGCTGTGTTTACTGATATGGGTTTATATCCAGATGATATGGCTTACTTGCTAACATCAACTTATCTACTATAGCTTCATTGTGCTATGCAGCAGTGGCCTAATTTCAAAATTGGTAAAGGAGAATCGACATACAATCAATCGTGGCCAGCCCAGCACCGCGATCCGCACCTGCAATCTCGCACCATATCAGATTCACTTTTTTTTAAAAATAATAAATACACACCAACCTCGATTCCCCGGATATCGTAATTTGCCGAACAAATCCAAGGTTGGGGATATGTCGAGTCCCAGACAATTTTTTTTTTTTTTTTTTTTTTTTTTGGGGGGAAATGTTGAAATGCTGGTCCTGTTCGTAAATTGCAAAGTTGTCCGACGGTCCTGAGTGTCCTCTTCACCCCGGGTCAGTGGTCCGCGCCTCCCGCCCGGTGGCAGCATGCTCAGCGGTCGTAATTGTTTACATTTGGGCACACGACACTCACGGTTCACTGCACAGCTTCACCGTCAGTCCCCTGACTCCCACTGACCTGGTGCAGGAACATCTCTGAGACTATTGAACACTTTCTGCTGCCTCCCGCCAGGTGGCAGCACGCTCAGCCGTCGTGATTGTTTACAGTTGGTCACACGACACTCACGGTTTCACCTGCACATCCCTCCATTCAGTCCCCTGACCCCCACTGCCCCTGGTGCAGGAACGTCTTCTTGAGACTATTGAACATTTTTTGCTGCCTCCCGCCATGTGGCAGCATGCTCAGCGGTCGTATTGTTTTTACATTTGGGGCACACACACTCCACGGTTCACCTGCACAGCCTCCGTTATTCCCCTGACCCCCACTGCCCCTGGTGCGGGGCAGGACGTCTCTTGAGACGATTAATACTTTCTTGCTCCTCCCCAGGTGGCAGCATGCTCAGCGATCGTATTGTTTTACTGTTTGGGCACACGACACTCCCGTTCACCTGCACACTCCTCCATTATCCCCTGACCCCCAATGCCCCTAATGCAGGAACGTCCTTGAGACTATTGAACATTTTCTGCTGCTTCCCGCCAGGTGGCCAGCATGCTCAGCAGACGTAAAAGTCTGAGGCGGGGTAGTGATATTGGCGGAATGACGGACAGTAATTACTAGAGTAGGATAAACCGTCCGGGGGTGGTAATGGCTCGGACTTTTTTTTTTTTTTTTTTTTTTTTAGAGGATTTCCTGGTTTTGCGATTCCCGGACTTTGGCGGTTCCCGGCCAGTGCTCCCCAAAAAAAAAACCTATTAGTCCGGAAAACGAGGTTGTGGTGTACATGGAGGTCCCGAAGATACGAATGAAGAGTTGGTTCCACCTGCATACTCGTAAGCGAAATCTATAATAGCCGAAATACTAACTAATGGTAAAATATAGGTTTGGTTCCAGGACTCCCCATCAAAGACATGTTTTTCACACAATGTTTTCACAGACATGTTGTTTCACAATTTGGGGGCAGCACACCTGTCCTAATTACCCCTAAGGTCGCCGCCCATATGCTTAATTACCCTTCAGGTCAGGCTTGCTAGGGTGACCTGACGGGGGTCAACCACATCCCCCTTTGTCAGCCCGGGAGTCGCGATATTCAAGCATTTACCTACCAAAAAAAAAAAAAAAAAAAAAAAAAAAAAAAAAAAAAAAAAAAACAAAAAAAAAAATACCACTGAGGGCAACACACCTCCTCTCCCTGTTTTCTCTGTGGCATCACTCCGCTGGTACTTACCTACATTCCCGCCGTAATAAAACTTGTGGGTGAACGCTGTGTTAGTAGGTTTAAGGGACAAGGGAGGGGGTGCGCAGAAACCTCTTCCACTGCCCACAACTATGTCTCTGCGCACCTGAATCATTGTACATCATTCATACAGGCCCAGATGCATACGTGTAGGACCGCACATTTGAACTTGGGTAATTTTACTCACCCCAGTTTGAAAGTCCGTAGCATTGGATTTTTCGATCTTTGGTTGGGTGTGGTGTGGGGTGAAGGTGTGGTGTGGTGGAGGGTTGTGGTGGTGGGGTGAAGTGGTGGGTGTGGTGGTGTGGTGTTGGGGGTGCGAGTGGCTGGGAGATGAGAGAAATGATGTGGAAAGGGTTGTGGTGGGGGTGGGTGGTTATATGTGGTGATGGGGTGGTAGAGGATGGTGAGAATATTGGGGTGTGGTTATAGTGTGGTGGGGGGAGATATTGGGGTGTGTGTATAGTGTGGTGGGGGGAAGGAGGGGGTGGTTTATAGTATGTTGGGGTAAAGGGAGGGGATAGAACATATGAGGAAATATAAGAGGTGGTGTGGTTATGGTTTTGATAGTGGTGGGAAATATTGGGCGTGTTATAGTTGTGGTAGGGGTAGAGGAAAGGGATGGACTTTGTGAAGGATAGAGAGGGTGTGGTTATGGTTGTGGTTGTGGTAGTGGTGGGGTATAGAAGGGCTGGTGTTAGAGTGGTGTGGAAGTGGGAAGTTTTAATGGGTTTTTGTGGTGGAGTGTGGTTTTGGCATATGTAGGGAGTGATAATTAAGGTGGGCAGTGTTGTTAGTGGGTTGTGAGGTGTTTAAAGTGGGTTGTGGAGTTATGAGGTGTTGTTTAGTTATAAGATATTATTAATAATTTAAGGTATTGTGAGTGGGTTGTGAGGGTGGGTTAAGAGTGTTGTTTAGAGAGTTATAAGATATTATTCTCATTATGAGGTGTTGGTGAGTGGGTTGTGAGGGTGTTTGAGTGGTTCTGAGGTGTTGGTTAGGAGTTTATGAGATATCATTATAACTTGAGGTGTTGTTATTGGTTGTGAGTGGGTTAATGAGGTTTTGTTAGAGTTATAAGATTATTATTAATAATTATGAGGTGTTGTTAGTGGGTTGTGAGTGGGTTTGAGTTGTTGTGAGGGGTTTATGAGTAGGTTAAAAAAATTATGAGGGGTTTATGATGTGTTGTGAGTGGGTTTGAGTTGTTATTATTTGTGTGAGTGGGTTATGATTGTGGTGTGAGTGGTTTGAGTAGTTATGATTTGTTGGAATGGGGTTTGAGTGTTTTGTGAGTGGGTACGTAGGTTTTATGATTTTATAAATAAGTAGGTTATTATATGTGGGGGTTGGGTAGGTGTTGTGACTTTGAGTTGGGGTGTTAGGTGATTGAGTCGTAGACGCATCATTAACTTTACCTCATATGGTTTTAATCACTCCACACACACACACACCACCACACACACACATAACATTCATCCACCCAAAAAACTCCTGTACGATACCTAAAATTACGTGCTAGTTTCGCGAGCCCAACGAATTCACCTCGTAGGCCACTAACCCCCCTCCCCCCACAACCCCTCCTCCACCTCACCGTAACCTCATTTCACACCCTTTCAACCCCTACACTTATCTCCACTAACCTCAACATCTCCATAACAGCCTCTTCTTTACTTCTATATACTCCTATCATCCCCTCCATCTCCTAGTTTCTTCTTTCAGTCCTATGTAACTACATCACTTCAGCGACTTTTCTATTAGAACTGAAACGCTACGAAAATTCGCTTCGATATCCTTCCTGTTACCGAGTGAACAGTGAATTTGAAAACAGGCCCTCCGACTTAAGGGCCCTTGTGCACCACAGGCCGATATTCCGTGCGCAGTCCAGATATACAGTGTTCTATGCCAACCTATCCTAAGCCTAACTTACCAAACATAACGTAAATCTAACCTAACAAACCTAACGTACTTAACCTAACAAACCTACAAAACGTAACCTAACTAGCTCACTAGGGTTCCCACATAGAATAAGAATTGTCGATAAACGAGGTCGTTCTATGTGAATTTGCGCTATTGAAATACATGACTTACGGGATTTTTTTTATTTTTGTCGTATCGTCCCTCCCGTCCGTACCCGTACATTTATACTCATTCCACCACGCATACTAAAACATATCTAAACTGATAAGCTATGCATAGAAAATGATGAATAGGCATATTGTTGCTTACCTAAAACTAATAGGGATTACGTACAGGGGGCGAGGGGTTCCGTGCATAAGCCTGGCTTGACTCTCGATTGTTGTGCTCGCCAGAACGCCCCGGCTGGTGGTGCTCGCTCGCTCCAGCTGATCAACTTGCAAACAAAACCCCAACTACGAGTGTAACCATCGAATGAAGAGCCATCAATTATATTACATAACCCACTCCTTCCCTGCACCCATGGATAAAACAATCATCCTGCGTCTGGAGTCGCCCTCACCCACCTGAAGAGTCGGCCAACAACACTCATGCACACCTGGCAACCGCTTGCACCTCACGCCCGACCCGTACTGCCCCTGGTGTATGAACGTCCATAGTCGCTTGTACATACCTGCTCCAGTGGTCCTCGCTTTCACTCCCACTGACAACTTCTACGTGGTCAATTCATCGCCCTGAATGTCACCACCTTTGACCTTCCCCCCTGCGGCCAGCCGTTGCAGTCCACCCATCACGACGCCCCGCCGTCATCCGCCTCATATCATCGATTTCGACATCAATGCTCTTCAACAACACAAAATAACGATAACTGGACGATATTGTAGAATGGATACAGCATATATCCTTCACATGACTGTATTTTTGGTAATAATGGGACGAGAACTGCGTGGTCGCTACCACCGTTCCCCACCTCATGCCACCCTCACCTCACCTCCGTGGCGACACGCCGCCGCCGGTTTCCCACCTCACTCCATGCCAGGACACCAACCTTCGTTATGTACGATATTTCAGCGCTCTATATATGAGAACTTCTCGGGGATTTTGCCCTGCTTTGGATGGCGAATTGTTTCTATATAGATCACATTAGTTCCTAAGTAAATTTTGGAATAATATTTTTGGTCTTCGTTCTACAAGGGAACGTTCTATGTGAACACGTTCTGTTCTATGCGGGACCCTAGTTACGTACTTGGTTCTCTTCCATAAGCGCAGTATGTAATGGGAGAAGTGAATTGTGGGTTACGTCTTATTCGCCTACAAATGATATGATGCATCGATTGACATCTGACACACAATCAAGCACCATCTGACAGGGGATAAAGATAGAGGAGGAGGAACACAACAATTTCTCTTTTTTAATGAGATGATTAGCTAGATTCTAGAGTTCACTTCTTTTGGGTTATGATATTAATATCATAATAACAGTAAACTGGATGTGAAGTCCTCCGCAGACTACGCGTGCTGGACGCTGCAGTATGGCCCCATGGTCATTCTGCTGCCCATTCACTTTTTGTTTTTTGTTTTTTGTTTTTTTTGTTTTTTTTTTTTTGCTGCATATGACTATCTATAGACTGGTTTTTATATCCTATAATATGATATACTGTAATCTTTGTAAATGGTTTGGTCTATAATATTATCAAATAAAAACCGTAAAACACCTAAATAAATGCCATTACGAGACTTGAAGAAATATGCTTCAACTTCAGCTCTTCGCCATTTAAAACTTTGCGAGTCAACCTTTTATCATGAGTATCAATATAAGCACACTTTATTAGCTTTCCATTTGATTATATTTCGTTTCTGATAAATGAATTAGAACCATGCATAAATTAGCGTTAAATAAATATATAATCATCAATCGGGTAATTTTTCCAATTAATTGCGGTTTATTCATTTAGTTAACGCCAATGTATACATGGTGGCTAATTCATTTATCATAAAAACGAAATACACACAAACCTCGATTTCTCCGGATATCTGGATTTGCCGGACAAAATCTCGATATCCGGGGTTTTATGTCATCCCGATTTCTTTTTTTTTTTTTTTTTTTTTTTTTTAACGTTGAAATGCCTGGTCCTGTTCGTAAATTGATCAAGTTTGTCCGGCTGTCCGAGCGTCTCCTGTCACCCCTCGTCATGTCCGCGCCTCCCGCCATGTGGCAGCAGCTCAGCGGTCGTATTGTTTTCAATTTTGGGCACCGACACTCACGGTTCACTGCACCGCCTGCCGTCAGTCCCTGACTCCCACTGCCCCTGACAGGAACTCTCTCAGACTATTGAACACTTCCTGCTCCTCCCGCCAGGTGGCTAGCATGCTCAGCGGATTTACAAAGTCCGCGGCGGGGTAGTTGATATTTGATGGTTGCCGCGAAGGGACAGTAAATACTAAATAGGATAAACGTCCGGGAGTGGGTAATGTGAGTTTTTTTTTTATTTTATTCTCTTACGTCTTCTTTACAGGACTGGGCAACTAAGCGTGCTTTGTGTTACCCATTTTTTGTTGTGCCCTTGGCCAGTTCTTTGTGGTAAAAAAAAAAAAAAAAAAAAAAAAAAAAAAAAAAAAAAAAAAAAAAAAAAAAAAAAAAAAAAAAAAAAAAAAAAAACATCGAACTGTTGCGATTCCCGGACTTTTGCGGTTCCCGGCCAGTGCTCCCCCCCCCCCCTATTAGTCCGGGAAAACGAGTTTGTGTGTATATAGGTACACACAAACCTCGATTCCCGATATCGGTTTTGCCGACAAATCTTTTTTTTTTTACGTTGACAATGCCCTGGTCCCGGTTCGTAAATTGCCCAAGTGTCCGGCGGTCCGAGCGTCTCCTGTCACCCCTGGTCAGTGTCCGCCCGTCCCGCCAGGTGGCAGCCTGCTCAGCGGTCGTATTGTTTACATTTGGGCACACGACACTCCACGGTTCAACCTGCACAGCCTCCGTTAGTCCACTGACCCCACTGCCCCTGGTGCAAGGAACGTCCTCTTGAGACTATTGAACACTTTTTCTGCTGGCCTCCCGGCCAGGTGGCACGCATGTCAGCGGACGTAAAAAGTCCGCGGCGGGTAGTTGATATTTGTCGGGTTGCCGGACAGCAAATACTAGAGTATGATAAACGTCCAGGGTGGGTAATGGCATCGCCTTTTTTTTTTTTTTTTTTTTTTTTTTTTTTTTTTTTTTTTTTTTACTGCGATTCCCGACTTTTGTGTTCCCGGACCAGAGCTCCCCCTATTAGTCCGGGAAATCGAGGTTTGTGTGTATATAAATAACCATCATCATCAGGAAAATTATCGATTGATGCTTTTATTGATTTAAGTTACGCTAATTTAGCATGGTGGTAATTCATTTATCATTAAACGAATACATCAATGGAAAGCTATTACAAATTGCGCTTTATATTGATACCCTTATGCTAAGGTTGACTCGCAAAGTTTTAAATGTGCGAGATTTGAAGTGAATATTCAGTTCATGCATATTTCTTCAGAGTCTCGTAATGGCATTTCTTTAGTGTGTTTTACTGTTTTTATTTGATAATAATTATAGAACAAACATTTACGAAGATTACAGTATATCATATCTACTGATAAACCATCTTATATGATAGTCATATGCAGCAGTGAATGGGGCCAGCAGACTGACCATGGGGCCAGTACTGCAGCTCCAGCACGGCGTAGTTGCGAGTGTCACATCCAGTTCTACTGTTATCTATGGTAATAATATTTTATTTTTCATTATATTTTTTTTGGGGGGAAAAAAGTGTAGAAAGAAATTTTTTGTTTAATGACTGTTGCAAGATTTTCAGACATATATGATTTTTTTTTCAGCTTAACTGTGAGTTTTAACTAATGGAAATAGTTTTTTTTCCTGTGTCAAACCTCAAAAAGTTTGTCTTTTGCCGATTAAAAAAGGTGATGACAAATTTCTAAAAATACCTTTTTAGACTTTTTGTCAGGGGGGAAAACACTTTCTTGTAAAAGTTCAAATTATAACCTAATAAACCATTCAACTCATCTAACTCTTAGCTCTCAAACTAAATCTAGGCAAATGAAAATGTAATTTTTGCACATTTCATTGTTCTTTCCAACTTGTTCTGTACTATAAAAACAGTCGCAAGGTGAAAAATACTTCAATCCAGGATAAATTTCCAGTTTGACTGGGGGGGGGGGGGGGGGGGGGGATTACTTTGGTGGACGAAGAAAAAAAATTCTGGAAAGTTTTTGAATTAAATCTGCTAACCGTTTCTGTCGGCAATTTTTATTTTTTTATTTTATTTATTTACATTTTTAGAAAAACAAATTGAACCTACCGAACCTAACCTTTACCAGTATATGTGCCTTTAAAGGATAAACCAATACAGAATTGGTGGTTTTAAGTATCGCTAAACGATTCGTTCTCATATAATGTGAGTATTTCTAACCCCTATAACAGTTTATTTTTGTTTTTTTATTATTAGTTTTTTTTTTTTAGAATTTCGTCAGTTTATTGACCGCAGCTGTGAGAATGGATCTCCACTGTAAACCAGCAGCTCTCTCTCCTCCTTGGAGGAGAGAGAGCTGGTCTGGCTAGTGCTTATAGTGTTTGGCGAGTCCACACTCCGCGGGAGGCGGGTGCACAAACCCCCGGTAACCCAAACCCCCTTTCCATTCACTGCTGGTTTGGACAGGGGCTCGGGTTTTAAGGAAACAGCAACTGTTTCCGCTCCGCTGGGGATCGAACCCGGAACTTCTCGGTTGTGAACGCGAGCGTGCTACCCCTACACTACAGAGTACCCATGTCGGACATCATAATAAGGGGGGGGGGGTGTGAACTTGTTTGGGGGTTGGGTGTAAACCTATATAGGGGGGCGTTGTGGGGACGAATTCCCCAGTGAGGTTAGGTTTCGTATCAATTCCCATGGTTATGTTAGTTAACTAGCAGGGTGGTCTGGGTGGTGCAGCCCCCCGGTTATGTCAGGAGAGTAAGTTGTTCATAGGGAGTATTGGTTGAAACTGCCATATTACCCCTTTACCTAACTTTACTACCTAAAAAATAGCAAATACGAAAAAAAATATAGTGATTTTGCGATGGAAATGCAGTTAGCAGATTCTTCAAACTACATCAAAACTCACCAGAAAAGAATATGGTCAAGATTATTTGTATCGCCCGCCATTTCTCGCTTTACGTACTACCGTTATGAAGGACTAATCTTTGTCCTTACACATCTACCTAACCTTCAAACCTCTTGGGCAAGCTGTTATCTGTCAAATCCCAGACAAAAAATGAAATCTAAATAAGAATAAATAGGTGCTAGTCCGCCGCCGTCGCCATCAGCACAGCCCAGACTGTGGACTGGTCCTCTCCCAGCCCACCCTCACGGACAGCAGCCAGGGTAGGTTTAGCTTTATTCTAAACTAACCAAACCAGCAGCCAGGCTGCTGTCCGTGAGGGAGGGCTTGGCCCCGTCCTCTGGAAGATGGGGTGACAGCGGAGTTGCACCTATTTATTCTTATTAGATCATTTTTGTCCATGATTTTGACCAAAGTAACAGCTTGCCAAGAGGTTTTGAAGGTTATAGAAGACGAGTAGGAACAAAAGGATTAGTCCTTCATAAGGTATTAACGAGATATGGCAGGGGCGATAAAACGAATCATAACCAAAAAGGGTTTGTCCCATCAAGTTAATTTGGGTCAAACTGAATAATACGGAATCCAGACACAGTCCATGTTCTAAATATTAGCCATAATTTTTTATTTTTGGGAATGCTGAATTCAATGAAGTATAACGTCATTTCCTGATTATATTATAATTACCTACGTTGTTGTGCGATAATCTATCTGAAAAAAACGATGATTCTGGTGCTCGGTACACAAAGTGGGCTTAGGTATTCGTGGGTACTTTAGAGGCCGCCTCACAGCCGTGGTGGTCAACCGCTGCTCCCGTTCCTGGGTTCCGATCCTTCAGGTCACCTGGTCTGGTAGGGTGTTATAGGTCCGGCATCTGGCATGTATAGCCCAGCCACTAGGGGCTCGTCTGGTACCGAACGGAAGAATTTGTCTAGCCAGACTTGACCTGTCACCCTGGGCAGCCAGTAATGCCCTCACCTCATTTGTTGAGCAATGAAGATCTTTGGCCCCTCGTGATTAGGCCTTGATGTTAGTAGGTCCTGATCCTCGCTGGGGCTTTGAGTTGGTAGGCTTCTCCTCATGCACTTACGTCCAGTTTTCTCGGAGGTGTTATGACTGCAGTGCTAATGCTTGCGTGAATTGGGTACCTGTCCTTCCAGATCTCCACATGTAGATGAACCCGGTACCTATCCCTTCTCTGTTAGCTGTGAGTAAAGCCCCAGTGTCCCTAGTCTGTCCCTCCAAGTAGCTGTGGTCCTCTCATTCCCTTGGATCTGCCTCGTGAATGACCTTTGCACCCCTTTCCACCTGCTGGATGTCCACCTCTCTTGTGAGGCGACCACAGCTTGGCTGCAGTAGTCGAGCAGCGGCTGCATTAGGTCTTTCAGAGGTCAGCATGTTTGGGGGTCCCTGGGAAAGAAATGCCTTAGTCCCCAGCCATCCACTTGGCTTTTCCCACTATCTCTGCAATGTTTGGGTGATCGAAGCAGCAGTTTTCAATGAGGTATACACCCAGGCATTTGACATGACTGTGGCTGAGCTAAGATTTCCTGTCCTCCTAGGTGTAGCAGTTTTTGTTTTTCCTCATGTTTAGTGTCCGCCCGTGCCTCACATCCTCAAATTTTATCATCATTGCACTCATATTTGCTTTGCTGCTGCCCAACGGCATACTATGTCGAGTCTTATTGGAGTGGGGAACATCATCAGCAGTGGTAACGGGAAAGACTCACCTGATGTCGTTGGCAAAAGAGGAGAGAGAAATGACTCCTAGACCCCCTCACCCATGTCCCCCATGTAGATCAGGAAGAGGAGAGGGCCCAGTACCGGGGGGGGGGGGGGGGGATCCTGAGGGACTCCACTGATTACCAGTGTGGTCGCTACCGCCCTTACTACTCACGTTTACTGTAATTTGTTTTGCTCAGTATACTGTGCAGCAGTGTTGTAGTCAAGACAGAACCCTTCGAGACGCAAAACCAGACCAAGACCAGATCCTTCGACCAGACAAGACCAAGACTCGACCTTCCGAGACCAAGACCAGCACTCGCGACCAAGACCAAAAAGACCCTCCGAGACCAAGACCAAGACAGACTCCTCGCAACAGACCAAGACCAAGACGGCATATAAAAATATTTTTTTATAAATATGACTATTATCCTGAATGTTTTTGTTCTGACTGCGTAAATACTAATTGCATTGTCCCTGTCCTGTTTAGTAAGGAATGGGTTATAATTTTTTTTCTCATACAATGTACCTTTGAACACAGGCCTACACATATATTAAGTACACGGAGGTGAATAGGCTGCAAACATGTGTGCGTGCAAAAGGAGGATTATCACTGCGAGAATGGCCACGTCATGCATGCATGTTCTCTCGACTCGCACGCATTCTATTAACATCGCTCGCAGGGCTCAGCTCATGCATCTCACCGTAGAGCTAGTCATAGTCAGCAGTCTCTATAGACAGTACAACCTGTATGGCGTGCCGTGATAGAAACAGCGCATGATTTTTCTCCGTGTATGATATAAATTCCGACCTTCCCCACCCGCGGTCAATTTTTAACCCTGGTCTCGACCTGGCTCGAGCCAAACTCCGAGCACCAGAAACTTCAAGGACCAAGATCAAGACCAAGACCACATCAAAACTGTCTCGAGACCTACAACACTGCTGTGCAGTCTAATCTACTTCCGCATCACCTTTTCAAACTACCGGATTTGGCCGGCGCATAAGACGCAGTTTTTTCCCTTAAAAAGAATGACAAAGTTCACCCTGCGTCTAATGCGTCATATTAGCGAATGAGAGGTCGGGCAGAGAATGCAGAACAGTCCGGTGATGTATTACTAAAGGGGTCTGGAGTGGATCTGTGATGAACGATCACTGAGCACAAATTTGTAACTGTGTTATCACAGTACTGCATAATCTAAGAAAAAGGTTGGAGTTTATAGAAAATAAGAGCTGGGGCAACAAGATAGCGATTGTTGCTGCCAGATGGTCGTGTCAGATGCAAACATCATCCAAACCCCCGCTGCTGCTCTCCATTGTAAACTTCTGATATCTCGGGTCTGCCGCTTCACCTGGATACTTCACTCGGCGACGCCCTCCGCGCACTCCACATGGGTCATTACCGCTCAGGACTCCTCCCCGCACCCATGGAAAAGACAAACATCCGCATATTAGATGTCCGCCTTAACCCGCATTCACTCCATACTAAAGTTTGACACAACAGTTTGAAGGAGATTGATAGAAGGGAGGTCAGAAATGGTGATGGAATTTTCGCTGGAATGAGTAATTGTTGATAAATGGAATAGTGAAACAAAGAGCGTGTTAAAGTTTTATTTGAAAGAGTGTGAGCGGTGAGAGGGAGGTGTAGTATCTTGGGGAGTCTGTCTATACACACAAGGATGGAGAAAGGGCGTCGTGGCTTTGTTGTTTATTTGACAACGAGTCATTGTACAACGTGGGGACAAGAGGTGCACGGCATGTGTGTCTCTGTGTGTCCTGTGCCTGACTGAATTACCTGGCTGGTGTTGCAATTGTGTCGGCGAGGACAAGTCAGGTCAGCGTCAGGTCACCGTCGGGCCTCTAATCCTGGTCACAGATAGGGGGGTGGCCTAAGCTGATGCAGGTGTGTATGTGCGTGTGTGTGTTAGCGCCGCTACAGTGGTAAGCAAGGTGGGATAGGAGACAGCATAGGCCTTTGTACCACCTCGACCCATCAATCCTCACCCCTGTACCTCTACAGATATGGAAACTGTATGATGTATGAAAGAGTGCTAGTAAAAAGGCTGCAACGATATCTGTAGACGGGACAGAAGTCTTCCACACGGTACACTAAGACCAAGACCCATCACGGCGCCACAGCGTCCGCCTCAAGGCCGAATCACACCATACCATCATGGTGACACGGCACCGTCTCATCACATCCTTAGAATTTATTACATTAAAACAAATAGACGTGTTACAATAAACGGTTCGCCGCCGTCACGGCTCCAATACATCACGTACCGTCCTGTCACGTAACGGTTTCTGGGGAAGAATATTTTAACGTAATGAGACTGTGCCGTGCTGATAATTGTCGTTTTCTCAAGGCTTTATGTACCCAAAACAAGATCTTTTAGAGTTCAACTCCTCTTCTTCATCCAACAGAAGTGCTATTAATGCAAATTTCTTCAACCATAGCCTCTGAGGCACCATGCCTGCTTAGAGGGTGAGCAGGAACTGCCGAAAATGACGGAACCGTGACGTATAGTGTGAATACAAGGCACAGCTGACGGAACGCTGCCGTGATTTCAGAGTGTGAACCAGCCTTCACCTGCACCTTCCTGAAGAAGACTAATCAACCCTCGCGACTGTGATAGATTCATAGGTGTAAACCAGGGCAAATATCGTCGATCCCGACAACGGTGCCATTCAACAATTACAACAAGGTAGAGATGGTTACCTTACAGTGTTACCTAAATACCTTCGTGAATTTTTGTTATTGGACAACCACCGATTTCGAGGCCGAAACTTAGTCCTCCTGAATAGTTTTGATGTGTTTTGAATTAATCTTGCTCTCGTTTTTGTCGGAAATCAATGTTTGTTTACATGTGTGTGTGTGCGTGTGTGGGGGGGGGGACAACCTGTCCCTCCAGGTACGCCATGCAAACATTGCTACGCTTTACACTGCCATATTATTTGTAATTTTCGGTTTTTTTTTATCATCTGTTATTAAACCAAACCCCACCTCTAACCTAACCTAATCTGATTTAACCTAACTTAACTTTCTGGCTGAAATAACGGTAGATTTTCGGTTCTATGTGTAATGCCATTATTATTCAATTGCGTCATGGGAAATGGGGCTCAAAATACTCAGAATGAAGAAAGCTACACGATGATGTAGGTAAGAGTCCTATGACTTTTGAAAGCCCACTACCAAAATAATACCAATATCTATACTGCAAATTTTCCTCAAAGTCTAAACACATAGCAGAAAAGCAACAAAGGCATACCTACAACATTAAATCTAAGCTATATGTCATAGGTAGCAAAATATTAGAATATCAATTCGTGGGGGCATCCTGCAATATATTATGATTTATGACCGATTTTGGTTACCCTGTCATTCCCTTTACATTTTAACTAGTATAATTTTTCATTCACATTCACTGCACTGTGAATATTTTATTTAGGTACATGCTGATAATAATTTGCTTTCCCCTACAAATCCTTTTTTTTAAATAACTTTTGCTAATTTACAAAAAAAAATTCCCTCAAAAACACCTATATTATTTTTCTCAAAACCTCCTTGTAAAATAGGGGTGCATCTTATGCGGAGGTGTGTCTTATGCGCCGGCAATACGGTATAATACATATTGAAATTTTTGTATAGTTGTCTAATAGCGCACACACATCTTCCTCCTTGACTACTATTTCAAAACTGACGAAAGTGTTGAGAACTGGTGTTGAAAGTGGATCAGGTTCAGGGAAAGGATAGCCAATGACAGGCTCGAATTCATAGCCAATGACAGGCTCGAGAATTTTTTTTCTCCGCCAATAGTCACGCTTTGCTATGTTAGCCAAGCAAAGGCTGTATGTAGCTACTGTACAAAGGCGGTTGTACTGTAAGGCTTTGAATCAGTCTACGGCGAGAAATGGTGTTGGATGTTACCACTACCTCCGGAAATAGCTCGCTGCTTCCCATCAACTCAGAAGGTAAGAGACCTAAGGTTAGGTTTAATGCAAACCTATAAGGTTAGGTTAGGTATACTTTGTGGTTCAGGTTAGGTTAGGTATACTTTGTGGGTTAAGGTTAGGTATACTTTGAGGTTAAGGTTAGGTTAGGTTTAATTAAAACCTTCAAGGTTAAGTTAAGGTTAGGTTAGGTTTGGTATACTTTGTTCTATTCAATCACTTCCCTGTTATCTGAGACCATGACTAAATTTTCCCGGCCAAGTTTTAGTGCTTTTTCTGATGGAAATTCAGTGTTTTTAATGGAACGTGACCATAAAATTTGATTATTATTATTTTATTTTTTTAAGTATGGGTTTCCGGAAAATAAAACTATATCCTTAGAAAAAGCAACTATTTTTGACCAGGAAAAATTTGTCTCTGCAAATGACCGCGAACTTTTTTGGGCGCGAAGTCCTCGTCCATTATTACCGCAGCTTTAATTAAAATGTTGTAAGGAGCATTGAGGTGGGGGGTAACAATATATAACTAGTAAATCCTTTGTGATGAGATGGACTGCTACTAGTTCAACATTCAACTTGGCCATTTGAGAGAGGACTTGTTTTGCATTCAGGGAGAGATCATTTGGTTATATTGGACGAGAATTTCGCAGTCGTTTTCAGAGACATCGACCATTTTTTCATGGCCTACAATAGGTGCTTGTTCTAATGGAGATAGTTTTATTTAGCGCAAACCCATAGTAAAAAATAAAAAATAAAAAAATAAAAAATAAATTAATTAAAAAAAGATCACCGAATTCTATGGTACAGTTTCCATTAAAAACACTTTGTCCATCAGAAAAAGCATTAAAACTTGGCTAGGAAAAATTTGTCAGGGTCTTATAGGTTTTAATGAAACCTATAAGGTTAGCTTAGGTATACTTTGTGGTTAAGGTTAGGTTAGGTTTCATTAAACCCTTTAAGGTTAGGTTTGGTTTCATTAAAACCTATAAGGTTAGGTTAGGTTAGGTTTCATTAAAACCTTTAAGGTTAGGTTTGGTTTCATTAAAACCTATAAGGTTAGGTTAGGTTTCATTAAAACCTATAAGGTTAGGTTAGGTTTCATTAAAACCTACAAGGTTAGGTTAGGTATACTTTGTGGTTAAGGTTAGGTTAGCTTTCATTAAAACCTTTAATTAAGGTTAGGTTTGGTCTCATTAAAAACCTATAAGGTTAGGTTAGGTTTCATTAAAACCTATAAAGTTAGGTTTCATTAAAACCTATAAAGTTAGGTTAGGTTTCATTAAAACCTATAAGGTTAGGTTAGGTTTCATTAAAACCTATAAGGTTAGGTTAGGTTTCATTAAAACTTATAAGGTTAGGTTAGGTTTCATTAAAATCTATAAGACCCTGACTAATTTTCCCAGGCCAAGATTTTGTGCTTTTTCTGATGGACAAACAGTGTTTTTAATGGGAATGGTACCATATAATTCGGTGATGATTTATTTTTTATTTTTTATTTTTTAACTATGGGTTTGCGCAAAATAAACTATCTCCATTAGAACAAGCACCTATTGTAAAGCCAGGAACAAATAGGGATAATTTAGTTTCACACCAACCAACGATTTTCTGATGCGCCTTTATGTTTTTCTGGTGTGTTTTTATGTGTTTTTGAATGAATCTGCTAACCGTTTGTCGAAATATTTTTTTTTTTTTTTTTTTTTTTTTTAGGTAGATAAAGGTTAGTTTTTTGGGGGGTTTTTTTTATAGTTAGGTAAAGGTTAGGTTAGGTATAGGTTTTAGGTTTGTTGTTGTTTTTTGTCATTTTTGCAAACAAAAAAAAAAAAAAAAAAAAAAAAAAAAAAAAAAAAAAAAAATTGTGACAGAAACGGTTAGCAGATTCGTTCAAAACACATAAAAACACACCATCAAAACATAAGGCCATCAGAAAATCGTTGGTTGGGTGAAACTATAAATTGACCAAAATAGTCAGTGTCCTCTGGAAACGACCGCGAAATTCTCGTCCACTATTACCGATCATTTCGTACATATACTACCGTAGATAACACTAAAGTCGCCAGGACAACTTTTTTTCTTCGTTTTACAGACGTCTGGTGACGTTAATACTTACATTTCTACATCCATGATTTCAGGAAAGTTAGAAGGGGCTATCTGGAGAGTCTGTGTCATTTTGTGTCTTCATCTCTATCATATTATGGCTATAAATGAACAAATTACAAAAATATCACCAGAGTGGCGACCTACACTAAGACCGCCAATTAGTGTTCATGTTCTGTGTCCTGAGTCCTGGGGATGTGCACCGGTATCCGGTATACAGAAATGTCGGTATTTTTTATTTTCCGGTATAACCGGTATCGGTATTAGTATTGCATCGGTATACCGGTATCGGTATATTTTATTGGATTTCGGTATTGTTTTTTTCTTTTTTTTCTCGAAACAGACTCCTGACTAGTACCAAGACCAAGAACTGACTAGTGAGTGACTACTGCGACTGCCGAGACACGTATGGTAGCGTAACACTCATTGGCTCAGAGCCTCATAATCTGAGGCGCGTGTTATCATTGGCCGATTGCAGCTCAGCTGACAATGCCGCTCTGTGAAACCTCCCTCCCTCCCTCTACCCCTGAGGGCAGACCATCACAGAAAACGGATCATTACATATCACACAGGCGTCACTATAAAAATCTAGCTTAGATCAAATTTTCATTAGTTATTATTATTCTTATTCTTAGTCTACAATTATTATGGTTAATAATGGCATCATCATTTTCATTATTGTTATTATTATTATCATCCAAATTATTATTATTTTATTATTAATATAATTATTTCAAAGATATGTGTGTGTGTGACTGTGTGTGTGTGTGACTGTGTGTGTGTGTGTGTGTGTGTGTGTGTGTGTGTGTGTGTGTGTGTGTGTGTGTGTCGGAGAGTTCACACCTCAGATATGACTGACCCCTCGGGCCCTCGATCGTATCTTTACCATCTATTTTGAAGAAAATCGCGTTTCACGTGTCTCCGTCTACGCCTTTGAAATAATAACAATAATAATTAAAAATAAATTATGATAATGATTATAATAATAAAAAAGCAATAGTAATAATAATAATAATAATAATAATGTCAATGGTATTAATGATAATAATAAGTTATAATAATAATAATAATAACTCAGATAAAATAATCATAACAATAATAGTGATACTAACAATAATATTGATGACAATAATGATAATAATAATCAAAATGATAATAATAATGATAATAATAATAATATTGATAATGATCATAACGATAATAATAAAGATACTGATACTACCATCATACTACCTAGATGCGCACACACACACACACACACACACACACACCACACATAAGAAACATAAAACATAAGAAAATAAAGAAGCTACAAGTGGCCGCGAGGCCTACACGTGGTAGTTCCTGTTACATAACACTACCTACATCCACCTTTCATCCCCATCCATGAACCTATCCAGCCCCTCTTTAAAGCTCCCTAATGACTCCGCACTAACTACCTATCTACCGAGTCCACTCCATTCATTCACCACCTTATTTGTGAACCAGTTTTTCCCTATTTCCTTTCTAAACCTACACTTTTCCAGCTTGAATCCATTACTTCTTGTTCTACCCTGGTTAAAAGCCGTACATATTTGTACAAAATACATACATACAACGTACAAAACACATGCACACACAGTACACACAGACACACACACACACTACTATCTATGGTAGTATGATGATAACAATGATAGCAATTGTAATAGTGAAATATTAGCATAGCAATACAAATAAGAAATTTTAATAATTATTAATAAGATAATTAAAAGGAAAAAAACCCAATAATGATAATAAATAATATATATACACTACCCTCCCGAGTTTCATGCTATGCGAGTTTCGCGATCCTCGAGTTTCGCGCTGAGTCCTAAATTCTTATCATTCCGACTTTCGCGCATTATATCCCCGAGTTTCGCTTTTTTTTTTTTCTTTTTTTCTTTTTTTTGTTGTTGTTGTTGTGTGCCTACAGCGCCGTTAGGCAGTGACCTCCAGGAGTGGGATGGTAGGCCCTGGAGATTAACTTGAGGGCTGTGGTGGTTGGCCCTCGCCCGTGGTGGCGCAGACAGAATTTCTATAGTGACGCCTGTGATTAGAGGCTCATGCCGCCCCCTGTATCCTCCGATGCACTCGCAATCGAAGGTAGAGCTAATGGGCAGCATGTGGGTGTTCTTAGGCCACTCAACAGTGCAGAGAAAGATTTTAAGTGGATTTTACAGCCCTCATCAGGATCGAACTCGGATCCCCCGAGAACGCCACTCGGAAGACTTCTTCTTCTTCTTGTGACCTTTTCTGCTTAGTATCACTTTGTAGGTCGTCTGTCAAGCTCGGACTCGAGCTTGACACATATCTTGACGCTAACCACTCTGCTACCGCCTCCCATAAGAGGCGTACGGGACACGTCTTCCTTCCTTCCTGCTTAGTATAGTATAATAATAGGCTTAGTATAGCTGCATGTAGTTTTGCTTTGTTTTTTTCCATTTGTTTGTGTTTTTCTCTACAGGAACAGCCGGTGTCACATAAGATAGGTAACACCTCGAAATAAGTAGCACCTTACCTTACTATTTACCACAAAATACTCCTTTATAAGTGATTAACCATGACGTGTGTGGTACTGTGGTTTCTGGAGGTACTGGAGGAGACAGGAGAGAAGAGAGGAAGGCATTGTGACAGTGTTGTTGTTGTATAACACTGTCACACAACCATCAGCTGACAAGATATGTGTCAAGCTCACTCACTCAGACCAAAACAGCATCCGCTGGGTGACTCCCAACTCAAGCTCAAGCTCAATCTCAAGCTCCTCTCCTCCTTCCTCTTCTCTACGTAGTGTTGGCCGAAGCCACCACCCCGGGAAGCGGGTCACAAACCCTAGGCTAACACCCAGTATCCATTCACTGCTGGGTGGACAGGGGCTTGGGGCATTTTCAGGATATTTTTTGGGGGAAAAAGCGAGTCTTATAAGCTGTAAAATACGGTAGGTACACAGCCCTCAAGTTAACTCCAGGGCTACCATCCCACCCCTGGAGGTCACTGCCTAACGGCGCTGTAGGCACACACACACACACACACACACACACACACACACACACACACCACACCACACACCACAAAAAAAAACGGACTAAATAGCATTTTTACAGGGTTTATAATACCGATTTTGCGCTATGCCTCCGGAAGAAAGCAGCGCGAACTCGGAGGGTAGTGATAATATATATTATTTT
>JACEEZ010008035.1:5000-46100 GCA_016584305.1 Chionoecetes opilio
GTCCCAAGGTTGGGGGGCCGAAAACCTGCAAATTACCCCAAATGTTGGTCCTCCATATTTTAAATTCCCCTTCGGTCCGGCTTGCTGGGGGGTACCTCACTGGGTCAACCAACCCCCCCCTTTGCCCACCCCGGGGGAGTGGTAGGCATGCATTTTGGCTTGATAATTTTACTCACCCCAGTCTGATGTCGTATCATTGGTTTTTTCGATCTCGTATTTGAAAATAACCCTAATTTACACCTCGTATCTCGGATCTCTATCCCCAATGCTCGTAAACGGGACCTCCCTGTACAACTAGTAAATACCCCACACACAGACCTCAAGACTAGACCTACTATTGACAAAAGAACTGGAAGAAATTATAAAGTGAATTATCTTTCCCCATTTGGAAAAAAGCGACCAGTACTTATTAAATTTGAAAAAAATGACAGCAAAAAGGGGGGGAAAAAAGAAAAACAAAAAAAAAGGAAGATACAATTATAAACAGACTTTGATGATTAAAAAAAATTTTGGGAGAACAACTGGATAATTTCCATGCAGCCCGAAAACCCATAAAATGGATGAGTTCTCTGAATTTACACCGAAGGAATAAATAGTTATGTTCCGGTTAGTTTATAGAGAAAAAAAAAATGAAGGGTTTAAAAAAAAAATTAATTAAAAGATTTAAAAAAAAAACAGGGAAATATTTTGGAGGAAAAAAGGTGGCAGCCCCTTTGGGAGAAGTACAAAACAACTAAAAAATGAATTGTGAATCCGAAGAGAAGGGAAAAGTAATTTGAGAGGATATAAAAAAAAAATGTAAGAATAACCAAAATTTTTCTATAGATTTTTAATGAAAAAATGAAAAACAGGAAAAAATAAGCTAAAGGTAAAAGCAAGTGTTGAAGATGCTTACAACGGGCCGGGTGAGATAAGTGCTTAAAACTGTTTTTTACAAAAAGTGAATTAAACGAAAAATATATAGCAAAAAAAAAATATAATGGAAAAAAAAGTAACGTAATAGAAGTAAAATCTAATGAAATAAATGTAGGAAACCCCCGGGGCCGATGGGTGCGAACTGGATAAAGAAAAAGTGCAGTAACCCCTAGCGAACTTACAAAATTAAAATTTAAGTTCACTCAAAGGGGAAAAGGGCCCGCTTGATTGAAAAAGCAAAAAAATTTTGCCAAAATTTACAAAGGAGGTACAAAGAAAAAACCCCTAAAAATTTCAGGCCTATCATTAACAATGTAGTCAAAAATGTGTGAAAAATTGTGAGGACAGAGTTGAAATATTTGGGAAAGACAAACACACTTGCAGGTGGCCAGTTTGGTTTAGAAGGGAAAGTCATGTACAAAAAATCTATTGACTTTTACTCAAGAGTGATCGTGTGACACATGAAAGAGGGGTGGGGCGATTTGGGATTTACTTGGACCTAAAGAAGGCATTTGACAAGGGCCTCATAAAAAGACTGCTCGAAAGCTTTGAAAATTAGGAGGGGAAGGGTGGTTTGCTGAAGTGGTGGAAAAACTTTTTGACACAGAGAGATGAAAATAAAAAATATCAAAAATCAGAATGGGATGTGAAATGGAGTTCCCCCAAGGGTCAGTATTGGCCCCATGATGTTTTTGTCTATGTTAATGAATTTGGGAGAAGGGGTAAAAATTATATGAGTTTTTTTCGCTGTGATGTAAATTACTAAAAAAAAGTAAAAGTAAAAAGAACTTTACATTTTCAAAAGGATCTAGATAAATTTTTAGATGGAGTCAAAAATGGGAAATGGGTTTAATGCCAAAAAATTAAAGTGATGGAAAATGGGCAGTAGCAAAAAAGACAAGAAAAAATATTCGATGGGAAACGATGGATAAACAAACAAAATCGAAAAAAATCTGGATTTGAATTAAGGACAATTTTTCACCAGAGAAACATAAAACAAGATCACGGAGATACATACCATTGCTGGGAAAAATAAAATGGCATTCAAAAATCTGGATGAAGATGATCAAAAATTTTAACATCTTTGATTCGACCCAAAATTGGAATATCTGCAGTGATTTGGTCACCCCATAAAAAGAAGGATATAAGGGAAATTGAGAAATACAAGAGGGGCCCACAAAAATGGTCCAAAACCTGAAATTTAACAATGAAAAAAGACTTTTTAAAACTAAAACTCCCAAAACCCCTTTAGAAAGAAAAGAAAGGGAGATTTTTTTAGCATGTATAGAGCATCAATGGGTCGAAAAAAATTTATAGAAAAATCTGTTTGTGTGGGATACAGAAGTACAAGAGGGCATGGGGGGAAGAAATTGAAAAAGGGAAAAAATTCAAAAAGGGTATAAAAAAAAACAGCTTCCCTATAGAAACCTGAAGCCTGGGAAAACCCCTTTTGCAAAAATGATTAATGCAAAATATTCGGACTTTAAAACAAAATGGGTATGTAATTTTGAGACGGGGCAGTACGACATAGCTCTTTTTTCCCGTATGTTTAAACTAGGTAAATACAACGGTAAATACACACACACAAAACACACACACCACCCACCAACACACACACACAACACCAACACACACACACACACACACCCAAAAAAAAAAAAAAAAAGTACAAACACGCGAAAAATCGGGGAGATAATGCCAAAGTTGGGATGGGAAAATTTAGGTTCGGCACGAACTCGAGATCGCAAACTCGCATAGCGTGAAACTCGGGGGGGACTTAGACTGGTTTTATCAGTATATATGATATCTGTAATTGCGAAATGTTTGTTCATAATTTTTCAAATCAAAAAAGTAAAACAGCTAAAGAAATGCTTACGAGACTGAAGAAATGTGCATGAACTTAAAAATTCACTTTTAACCTTTTGCAATTTAAAACTTGCAAGTCAACTTTTATCATGAAGGGTATCAATAGAAGTGCATTTTATTAGCTTTCCATTGATATATTTCGTTTACTGATAAATGAATTAGAACCATGCATAAATTAGCGTTAAATAAATAAATAAATCATTAATCGGTAACTTTTCCTGATTGATGATGTTATTTTTACTTATATATTTCGTTTTCTGATAAATGAATTAGTACCATGTATAAATTAGCGTTAACTAAATACATAACCTCATCAATCGGGAAAATTACCCGATTGATGATTTTATTTATTTATTTAAAGCTAATTTATGCATGGTTCTAATTCATTTATCAGAAAACGAAATAAGCAATGGAAGCTATAAAATTGCACTTCTATTGATACCCGTTCATGATAAAAGTTGACATTGCAAAGTTTTAAATGGCGAAGAGTTGCAGTGAATATTAAGTTCATAGCATATTTCTTCAGAGTCTCGTAATGGCATTTCTTTAGCGTGTTTTACTGTTTTTTATTTGATAATATTATAGAAACAAACATTTACGAAGATTACAGTATATCATATATACTGATAACCAGTCTATATGTTAGTCCATAGACCACTATATCTCTTTGCCTACCATCCTACCTCAGGAGGTCACTGCCTACATGCACTATAGGCCCATATGTGTGTAAAAAAAGAGAAAAAAAAAAAAAGGATGCGTGATAGCCGTGAAACGCGGTAGCTTAATGCTCTATAGCCGAGGATTGTAGTACATTTGGGTATGCGTGATAGCCGTAAAGCGCGATAGCTGAATGCGTGATAGCCGAGGTTTGAGTGTGTGTATATATATATATATATATATATATATATATATATAATATATATATATATATATTATATATATATATATATATATATTATATATATATATTATATGTATATATATATATATATACACACAACCCCTCGTTTTCCCGGACTTCCATTTCCCGGATATTGGATTTGCCGGTCAAAATCCGAGGTCCGGGATATGACCGTCCCGAATAATTTTAAATTTTTTTTTTTTTTTTTTTTTTTTTTTTTTTTTTTTGCCTGGTCTGCCTGGTCCAGTCCGTAAATCAACAAAGTTGTCCGGCAGTCCGAGCGTCTCCTGTCACCCTGGTCAGTGTCCGCGCCTCCCGCCATGCTCAGCGGTCGTATTGTTTACATTTGGGGACAAGACACTCCACGGTTCACCTGCACCGCCTCTGTCAGTCCCCTGACTCCCACTGCCCCTGGTGCAGGAACGTCTCTGAGACTATAGAACACTTTCTGCTGCAGTGTCCGTGCTTCCACTCCCACCGTGTATTGGTGCGCTCTCAACTCCTCACCCTAAACGTCGCCACCTGTGCCCTCCCCACCCACTGGCGGCGGCGGGCGTCCCCCCCTCCCGGAACACGCGTCACCGCCTAAACCTGGGGTTTTCCCTGGGGCAGACAGGTAAACTACACCCCTGGATGCATCATAGGACTTTCACCGGGGTCATAGGTTTCCCAAAGGGGAAACCTCGCACCCCAAAAAAACAACAACAAGTGAAAAAAATCCGCGGGGGGGGTATTTGATATTGGGGGTTGGGACAGTAAATCCCAAAAGGAGGAAAAAGGGCCCCCGGGGGGGGGGTAAAGCCTCGGACTGTTCCCGGATTCCGGGAAAGTTTGGGGGGCCCCGGGGCCCAGGGGCTTCCCCCTTTAGTGGGGGGAAAAAAAGGGGGGTTTGTGTGATAATATAATTTATATAAATAATATATATTTTATATTTTATATAATTATATAATTTTATATATAATAAATACATTTAAACCTGGGGGGCCGGGCCAAAAATAAAAAAATACTGAAGTTTTAAGGGAGGACCTTACATTTATTTTCCTGTGCTGGATTTACTGTTTACTAAAGAAAAACGGGTTTAAAGTGAAACCTTCCAGTTTTATGCTCATGCTGGGCTAAGTAAAAAATTTTAAAAGGGGAAAATTTAAAGTAAATAAATAAAAGTATGAAAACAATATTTGAAACAAAAAGAGGCCTTTTAAATTTTTAATAATTATCAGTTTTTACCGATATAGGGTTTTTAATTTCATTGTTAAAAACCGTAAAGGAAAGGGTTTAAAAATGAACTTAAATGATGAAGAAAAATTGTCCCAAAATGTGATTTTCCCGGAGGGCAAATTAAGTTTTTTGTTTCGGAGGGGAAAAAACCTGCGGGGTGGCGCCACATTTTTTTTATATTTTGGCAGTCCACCCCGGCAAGGATATTATGTATCTTTCTAATACCCTTTGGATCCGTGTACGCGGGAAATAAAAATTTTTTAAAAGGGACCCCTTTAGGGGGTCATTTAATATCCTGTCAAGGGAAATTCATCAAATGCTTAGCTTACCCTACTGCCCACGGGGTTTGGTTCCCTTTTGCCTCAAAAACAAGGGGATAAAATATGATTACCCCCCAAACTTTTCTATTGAAATACTGAGGATTTAATAGTAACCCAAAAATACCGGGGATTTGTAATACATTTTCCCCTTTGGGAAATCGTATCAAGGCAAAAGGGCCCAAAAATGTATACGGGAAATACAAATGGGAAAATAAATTGGCCCGGAGTGCTTTAAAAATCTTTTTCTGGACCATAAATGGTGGGTAAAATTTCGATTTTGAGCACAAAAAACTAAAAAATTTACTTCCTAGCTGAATGTTTTTTCTCCAAAAACCCGTTGGGTTTGTTAAAAAAAGGGAGTAACGAGATGGACTTTGCTCTTTTTCCCTATACATTTTGATGTTTTTAAAAAATGATGGTAACAAAAAAATCTTTTCCGAAATGTTTCTTTTTGTTTTACCCAAACCCCTCCCCCTAACAACCCAAAGGGACCCGTGGGGAAATCCCGGGGTGGGGAAGGGAAAGGAGTTTTTAGGGGTAGTAGATTATGGGGATGACGTAGAATAAACCCCGGTAAAAAACTCTTATGGGATAATAAGCTAAAAAATTACAAAAAAATTTATAAAATTGATATTTGGAGGGGAAATTACCTACTTATTTTTGTAAAAATCTCTCTTTAAATCTTTCAAAGGGAAAAACTGCTGCTTAATACAAAACATGACGAGTTGAAATTTGTATACTTTCCGCCCAATTTTTTAATGTGCCTATCATTCTTAAACATAAAAAACCATGGGAAAAGAGCACTTTTTAACCTCATACCCCAATTCGGGTTGGGAAAAGTATCAATTACCAAAATAGTACAAACAAAACCTCACTAAAAACCGAACCTACCCTTCCCAAATAATTCCTTGGGATGTAAAGGGGGGGAAAGGGCTTGAAAATTTTTCCAGGGGTTTGGTTTTAAATTTTTTTTGAGGTTAGGGTTTGTATTTCTTTTTTGGGGGGGTGCTCGCTCGAGGGGAAGGGTTTGGTTTAGTGTTAACCCTTTTTTTTTTTTTTAAATTCCAAGGGGGGGTTGTTTTGGCCCGGTTTGGGGGGATCCCCCCCCATCTCTAAATTTCTTTTTTTAAAGGGATGGGAAAGGGGTCTGTGGGGGGTCTGGGAGAAAAAACCCCCCCTAAAGGCGGGGTAGGACCCTAGAATTTTACCCCATTAACCCAAAAAAAATTTAGGTAAGCAAAGACTAACCCAGAACCCCCCCGGTGTCCAAAAAACGAATAGTAAACCAAAAAGGGTAATATAAGGGCTTGTGACGGTAATTTTTTGCGTTTAAAAAATTTTATTTTGGGGGTTTTTTAAAACTAAACGTTTCGTTCTCACCATAAAAATATGTCTAACCTGTTTAAACCCCTGTCGGGAAATTAAAAAAGGGTAATATTTAAATTAGGGGGGTTTTTGGGGGGGTTTTGTTAGAGAGTTAGGGGTTTTAATGGACGAGAGTTTTTACGGTCGTTTTTTTAGAAAACACCAACTATTTTTTTCTTGGCCCACCAAAAGGTGCTTGTTTAATGGTGCTATTTTTTTTTTGGCCAAACCAAAAAAAAAAAAAAAAAAAAAAAAAAATTATATTTTGGGGTTAAGGTTAGGTTATGGGTTTTTTAAAACCCGTAAGGGTTTGGTTTTGGGTTGGTTAGGTTTCTTTTAAAAAAAGGAAGGTTTTTGGGTTTGGTTAAAGGTTTTTTTTAAAACCTGTAAGGTTATTTTGGTTAGGTTTTATTTAAAACAAGGTTAGGTTTCATTAAAAAAAGGTTTTGGTTGGTTTCCCTTTTTTTTTCTTCATTTTTTTTGGGGTTTCGCAAAATGAAACTAGCACCATTTTGAAAAAGCACCATTTTAGGCCAAAAAAAAAATAGTTGGGGTCTCTGAAAAAGAACGTGAAAATCTTCCCCTTTTCCGAGTTAGGTTTGGTTATTAAAAAAGTTTATTTAGGGGTTTGGGTTTTATGGGTTTTATTAGGGTTTTTTTGATGTTTTTTCAAAGGGGGTTGTTTTTCCCCCTCAAAACATCTAAAAAGTTTATTAAATGAAATTTGTCATCACTTTTTCGAATTGCAAAAACACTCACTTTTTTTTGGCTTGTACGTAAAAAAAAACATCTCCCTTGGGGAAAACACACATATTAAGCTAAAAAAATAAACTTCTCTTAAAAATCTTGCAAATCCCTAAAATAACTTTTTTCCCCAAGCTGCATATTTTTCCCCAAACTGCATATTTTCCCCGGAAACCTTTCATTTTTTCCCGAACTGCATATTTTTTCCCGGGAGTGCATATTTTTTCCCCGGGAAATGCTATTTTCCCGAAACTGCATATTTTTCCCAAACTTCATATTTTTCCCGTAAAATGCCTATTTTTCCCGGGAAAAAGCAATTTTCCCGGGAAATGATATTTTTCCCCGGGCCCGCATATTTTCCGCCCGGCATTTTCCCGAAACTGCATATTATTCCCCTTTGCGATCCACCTGTACCTTTTTTAAAAAGGTCAGGGATCAAAAATACATATCCATAACCCTCTTTTTAGGGGGTGTACATTTTTTTAATCGGAAGGGGGTTTTTCCTTGTTTTTTGTGCGTCCATCTTGGGGTAGTGAAGACTTGAAATGTGGGGGAAAAAACTTGAGCATGGCCCCCTGAAGGGCACTTTAATTTTGGGGCCCCGTTTAAACATACCTAAATCGGATAAGCATTTTTGGTTAAAAATTTCTTAAGCATTTCCCAAAAAAATTTAAATGTAAGATCAGCAAATTTTCGTCTGCTAAGTACGCTTAACAATACTTATCTTTTTTTTTATGCGGCCCCGGTTTTTTAAAAATCAACCTTTTCGAACAAAAACGATTCACGACAGAATTTCAAACTCTAGTTGACCGGTTGCCCTACGATAAATCGGTTTTCTGAAAAATTATTTTATTATTTTTTTTTTTTTTTTGCAAACACTAAAGGGTGGCAAGGGAACAAAAAAAAAGAAGTAAAAACAAAGCCGTTTTGTTGCCAAATCTTATAAAAAAAACAGTAAGAGAAAAAAAAAAAGTTTTTAATTAAAAAAATTTTTAAAAAAAAAGGGTTTGAAAAATATTAATTTTCATGTTTTAGGCATTTTTTTTTTGGGGATGAAAAACAGCTAAAAAGGGAAAAAAAAAGGACTTTATTTTTGGGGGGCAGGAAAGGATTTAAACCATTTTATAAATTTTTTTCTTTTGGAAAATGTGTTGCGGTTCTAAAACAATTAGGTTTTAGAACAACTTTGGGAACTAATTATGTTAAAAAACCGAGGGCATGTCTATACAGGGAGGTCCCGAAGATACGAGCAGTTAGGTTCCACCTGGCATACTCTTAAAGCGAAATCTCGTATAACGAAACACATATCTAATGGTAAAATATAGGTTTGGTTCCAGGACCATCAATTAAAAAAAAAAAAAAAAAAAAAATGTTTTTCAAGCTAAAATAAACTATAGCAAACACAACAAACACACAGCGTCTATATTACCCACACTGTACTACCTATTCTGTAGAAAAAAACATCTGAAAGAGAAAATAGCACACACAAAATAACATAACTACACATTAATTAAACATAAAACATGCATAACAAGCAAAACAGACGTTGTAATGTATGCGACGCCGCGTGATACAAGAGAAGGTAGTGTAGCGGTCCCAAGGCTGGAGCTGCACACCTTCTAATTTCCCCTAAAGGTTAGGCTGCGCCATATGCTTAATTACCCTTCAGGTCAAGCTTGCTAGGGTGACCTGACTGCAGTCCCAAGGTTGGAGCCGCACACCTGGCTAATTACCCCTAAATGTCAGGGCCGCGCCATATGCTTAATTACCCTTCAGGTCACGGCTTGCTAGGGTGACCTCACTGGGGTCAACCAAATACCCCTTTATCCAGCCTGGGAGTGGTAGGGTACGCATTTTTGAACTTGATAATTTTACTCACCCCAGTTTAAATGTTGTATCATTGGATTTTCGATCTCGTATATTGAAAATAGACCCTATTTACACCTCTCGTATCATCGGATTCTCGTATACGAAATGCTCGTATAACGGGACCTCCCTGTATATACAGTCAAAGCTCGGGTTTCGAACGTCTCACTTTTTGAACAAATCGGTTCACGAACAGAATTTCAAACTCATAATTGCACCGGTTGCCATACGATAACTCGGTTGCCGAACAAGCTACTCGAGAAGAGCAGCTGGCAGAACCAACATGGACCATAAAATTTCATCAGGGCGGGAACCCACGAAGCACTTACCGTATTTTACGGCTTATAAGACGCACTTTTTTCCCTACAAAATACCCTGAAAATACTCATGCGTCTTCAAGACGAATGTTGTAGAAGGTTAGCTTAGGTAGCTATTCAATTCAGCCTCTTTTATGATGTAACCTCAGTACTTACTTGTTACAAGTATTTTGAATACCATAAGACATTCAAATCAACTAATCTGTCTTCACGCTGTGAAGTTTACTACGGTACAGGCGGGAGTCATTCCGCCTCGGCAGATTGGCGCCAAAAAGCCATTCGTGTATAAGGAACTTTGTTTGTTACATTAGGTGAAGGTTTGTATACTTATGTACATGCAGCCATCACAAATACTACACGCATACAGGAAAGTTCAAACAATACGTGGTGAGGCACACGAGGCAAGCAATGTAGTGAGGCACGGGAGGACGTGAGAGGTGTTTACACTCAGGACGACAAAGCCAGACTCAGCTGATTGGCACGCTAGGCAGGCACGCAGCTGCACACTACCGCAGTCAGGTTTTGGTTTTCACTCCCGCCGTCCGACCTGCGTGTACATGTTCAGCCAGCCAACTGTTTACTTATACTACTGCATACAAGCTAGAAAAAAAAAAATGGCTGATGAGCAGTGCTGAATGAAGATATGAATAGTGAGTGTGTTTGTGTGAAAATGACTGTATATCAGACAACAGTTTTGGTGATCTGTTTTTTTCTTTTTCTTAGAAAATTTCTTTCCAAAATCAGGGTGCGTCTTTCGAGATGCAGCGTCTTATAAGCCGTAAAATACGGTACCACTTTTTTTTGGTGGGAAAGTCCGACTTCGGTGATAACTCAAACCCCACAGCGCGGCTAGGTCGTAGATTTGGTGGTAAACGTGTAGCTGGCCAATGACTGCTCGAGACTGATATCAGGAGAGGTAAGAAGTCTCCAGGCTCGCTTATTACTGCTTGGTATGCTATGAAATATCATTTTTCTAGTGAATGTAGATAATATAATCGCATTTCAATTGCTATTATTCTTATATATGAGAAAAGAGATGAAATACAAGCAAGGTCTCATCCACGTCTGGCAGCGCGGCCGCGGCAGCAGCAGCAGCATCATGAAGCCTGTGAGGTGGATATCAACACCAAGGGAGATCTCTTTGGTAATAATTAGTAGGGGTGCGAGGACACTTTGAGGAATCCTATGATCTTGGTGATATCCTATGGTGCTATGACAGGCGTGGGAGCTGACCTGTCTTCTTCAGGAAGGCACAGGTACAGCGGATAATGGGGTGCTGTGAGGGCAGCAGGGCAGGAAATCGGCTGCTGCCCGCTACTCCGCCAGCGGAAATCTCCTTGGTAATTATTTAGTAGAAGAGCGAGGACCCTTTGAGGAATCCTATGATCAATAGTGATATCTTATGGTGCTATCACAGGCGTGGGAGCTGACCTGTCTTCTTCAGGAAGGCACTGGTGAGGCGGATGACGACGGGTTTTGAGAGGCGGCGGGCGGGGTAGGCCGCCCGCTCCTCTGCCACGGTAGGTTGGGCAGGGTTAAACGTCTTATTACTCGTTATTATACAACATAGTGATTATGGTGAGATGTTATATACACGTGTCATTATCTAAATCAATGTAGCACCGTGTGTCATCTTAAATAAGGGTGATTTAAAGATGTTATGATGAGGTGACTGGCGGGGCAGTGATTGACTGAAACCTTCTTGCCGCGGGCCACCCCATAACAAAAATATTCATTATTTACCCAAATCACGCAGTATGCATGAAATACAGCTAAAAAAGTTAAAAAAAGGTCTTATTCCGGGGGCTGGAACGGATTAATTAATTTTATATTGTTTCTAGGAAAAAATTGTTTCGGTTTTAGAACAAATCAGTTTTAGAACAACTTTTGGGAACTAATTATGTTCGAAAAACCGAGGGCGTCTATATATATACAGTCAAACCTCTATATAACGGACTAAAGGGGGGAAGGAGTTGGTCCGTTAAAGCCGATTGTCTGTTATAGAGAGGGTATTTTCCTAAGGGTGGAAAAATATATGAAAAAAACGGAAAAATAGTGAAATAAATGAGAAATAATCACAAACACAACCAGACTGTGTAGCTATGTTGGGAGGTAACAGTGACTGGCACTACATGCTGAATTTGGTCTACTCCTACACGTGAAATAAATGAGAAATAATCACAAAACACAATTGACCGTTGTAGCTAGTCAAGCTCAAGCTCTAGTGAAAGGTAAACAAATTACGACGAGCCAGATTCAGCCGTGGCTTCCAAATGTATTGCTTATTATCATGACATGCTCATTATTATATATATTATATGGTTGTGAAGTGCAGTTCTATACACGTGTCACTATTTAGGTCAGTGTGAGCACTGCATGTCACCTTAGATAAGGGTGATTTAGGGTGTTGAGTTTGCACAGGGAGACGTAGCAGCGGCCACGCCATAACACTAATAGTCCCTATTTTAAACAATACATACCTTCTACGTGTACCACTAAATCACTAGCAACACAGGCTCCTTCCTTATAATATTAATCTTAATATGTGATACATCAAAACTCCTTAAAACCCAAGCATTCCAAAGTAAAATGAGAAAATAATACAATTATGTTGAGTTGACAATTCGAGCGGCGATAAGCGGTCTAATAAGCGGTGTATATTTATGTGCGTATGAATAGATTTCTTGTATATATATTTGGTACAGGGTACTGTTTTAGAAATGGTTATTAGTCTTGCATTACTTCTGATCTATTCATATATTATAGTTTTTTTTATCATAATTACTGTTCTTGTTATTGAAACTATCAAGATTACTTCAATCGGTATCTTTATTACTATTATCATTATCATTATTATAATTAATTATGTTAAATTATTACTTTGATATTCAGTATTGATATTATTGTTACTATTATGATTATTATTATCATTATTATATTATATATATATATTACTATATATATATAGATATATATATATGATATATATATATTATATATATATATTTTTTTTTCTTCTCATCATTGTTATTGTCAATGTCATTTTTATCACTATTAATATTATCATCATTATTATCATTATGTCTTCTTTTTACCATTATTGCTATTATATTTATTTTGATTATTATCACTATTTATCATAGTTATTATTATTGAGTCTTATTATTTTACCACGACATATTTTTTTTTTCTTCATTACCATTATTAGCGTTTTATTTATATTTATTATTATTATTATTATTATTATTATCATTACAGGTATTGTTATCTCTTTTCTTACTTAAATTATTAGGTATGTCAATGTATAATTATCAATAGTCCACTTAAGTCCATGAGAGACAGCGAAATTATCATAGCATGAGGTCCATAAAAGAGCTTAGGCTTAATGGACCATGGTTTATACGACTGTATAATTGATTATGAACAATATTGTATTACACCAAGCCAAATAAACTATCAAGTATCTATGACTGTAGTATCAAGTATCTATCAAGTATCAAATCTGGAGATGTGAAGTAATATAAAGGGGGGAAAAAAACAAAAAAAACAACAACAACAAGCAAATGGAGTCCTTTATATCCGAAGTCCGTTACATTGAGGTCCGTTATATCGAGGTTTGACTGTATACCGTATTTTATGGCTTATAAGACGCTGCATCTTGGAAGACGCACCCTGATTTTGGAAAGAAATTTATAAGAAAAAACCCACCCACCAAAACTGTTGTCCGATATAGTAATTTTCACACAAGAACATACTATTAATTATCTTCATTCAGCACTGCTCATCAGCCATTTTTATTTTCTAGCTTGTATTATTTTTTTTTTTTTTTCTTCACATTTGTGCCTATAGCGCCTGTAGACAGTTGTGACCCAGGGACTCGGATGGTAGGCTCTGGAGGTTCACTTGAGGGCTCTGATGGTTGGTCCTCGCCCGTGGTGGCACAGGCAGGATTCTACAGTGACACCTGTGATTAGAGGCTAATGCCGCCCCCTGTGTCCTCCGATGCACTCACAATCGAAGGTAGAGTTGATGAGCAGGGCATGTGGGTGTTCTTAGGTCACTCGACGGTGCAGAAAGGTTTTGGGTTTCTTCGGGGATCTAACTCGGGTCACCGAGAACGCCAGTCGGAGACGCTAACCATTCGCTACCACCTCCCCGAATATGCGAAAGTATGCGATAGTAATAAGTAAATTGTTATGTTGGCTGGCTGAACATGTACACGCAGGGCAGACGGCGGGAGTTGAAAAACCCACCGCGGCGGTGTGCAGCTGCTGCATGCCTGCCTGGTGCTGATCAGCTGAGTCTGGCTTGTTGTCCTGAGTGTAAAAACACCTCTCATGCCCTCCCGTGCCTACGTTGTCCTCCTACGTTGCCTGCCTCCTGTGCCTCACCACGTATTGTTTGAATTTTCCTGTATGCGTGTAGTATTTGTGGTGGCTGCATGTACATAAGTATACAAATTTCCATCTAATGTACCAACAAAGTTCCTTATACAAGTAATGGCTGTTGGCGCAAATCTGCCGGGGGGGAAAGGCTCTCGCTAGTACCGTGTAACCATCACAGGGTGAGGACAGATTGGTAGTTGATATGAATGTCTTATGGTATTATTATGCATTTAGTGGTGAGGGTGGAGGTAGTGGTGGTGGTGGAGGCATGTTTTGGTGGTTGTGTGGTTTTGTGTATTTACCTAGTTGTACCTAGTTGTAACATACAGG
The DNA here is from genome assembly GCA_016584305.1 of Chionoecetes opilio. Lineage (NCBI taxonomy): Eukaryota > Metazoa > Arthropoda > Malacostraca > Decapoda > Majidae > Chionoecetes > Chionoecetes opilio. The sequence goes on from JACEEZ010008035.1 coordinate 19,228, forward strand.
AAAAGAGCTATGCTCGTACTGTCCCGTCTCCAAATCTACTATTATCCAGTTTGCCTTTGAAGTCCTGAATACTTCTTGCATTAATCACTTTTGCATCAGGTTGTTCCGGGCCCTTCTATGCTTCTATAGCGAGAAGCTGTATTTTTTATATCCCTCTTGCATGTTGTCCTTTTTCAATTTCTTCTCATGACCTCTTGTACTTCTGTCGTCCCACATAAACAGACATTTCTATCAATTTTTCCAGACCCATTGATGCTCTATACACTGCTATAAAATTCTCCCTTTCTCTTCTTTTCTCAAGTGTTGGGAGTTTTAGTCTTGAAAGTCTTTTTTCATATGTTAAATCTCTCAGGCTTGGAGCCATTTTGTGGCTGCTCTTGTATTCTCTCAATCTTCCTTATATCCTTCTTTTATGTGGTGACCAATCACTGCAGCATATTCCAATTTGGTCGAATCAGAGATGTTATCATCTCTTGATCATCTCTTCATCCAGATATTTGAATGCCATTCTTATATTCCTCAGCAACTGGTATGTATCTCCTGTGATCATTGTTTAATGCTTCCCTGGTGACAAATTGTCCTTAATCCAACTCCCAGATCTTTTTCGACCTTTGTTTTGATTATCCATTCGTTTCCCATCGAATACTTTCCTCTCTTCTCTTTTTGCTACTGCCCATTTCATCACTTTACACTTTTGGCATTAAACTCCATTTCCATATTTGACTCATCTGAAAATCTTATCTAGATCCTTTTGTAGGTCCTCACAGTCCTCTTTACTTTCTACTTTTCTTAGTAATTTAGCATCATCAGCGAATAAACTCATATAACTGTTTACTCCTTCTGCCATATCATTTACATAGACCAAGAACTTCACTGGGGCCAATACTGATCCTTGAGGAACTCCACTTATCACACTGCACCATTCTGACTTTTGATCTTTTATTACTGTTCTCATCTCTCTGTTGCTCAAAAAGTCTTCCATCCACTTCAGCAAACCACCCTTCAATCCTCCTACATGTTCTAGCTTCCAGAGCAGTCTCTTATGAGGTACCTTGTCAAATGCCTTCTTTAGGTCCAAGTAAATGCAATCGACCCACCCTCTCTCTTTCCTGTGTCACATCGATCACTCGAGTAAAAGCTCAATAGATTTGTTGTACATGACATTCCTCCTCTAAATCCAAACTGGCCACCTGCAAGTGTGTTTGTCTCTTCCAAAGTGTGTGTCTGTATGTATGAACTGAGAGTTGAAGCCGCGCGTGAGGGTGCCAGTGGGGGCAACCTTGAATGCGGGTGGGTGGGTGTGGGGTATAGAGCGGGAAGTGGTGCCAGGAGGACGTACACTGTGTGCCTCCTACCTCACGAGTCGACCAGTGAGGAAAGAGACGTCTTGAGAGAAAGACGCGCGCGCTGCCGGGAGAGATTGGCCGCCAGACCCTTTGTGTAGCTCGTTCATGTCCCTCGGTTTGCTCCCCCTTGGGTTTGTACTCTGTTTATTGTATCTGGACTTTATTCAGTAAATGCAGAAAAGAGTCGAAGTGTTTCCTTCGTCTGTGTTGATAAGGACTTCGTGGATTGTGATATACAGCTCGCTTCTCATTCGCATACCGAACTTTCGTGTGCTTAAGTACGTCAAGCAGTGGTCTGTAATGCCTGTCAGACTCACAGAGACACCTGGAGTGTGTGGTGAGGTCGAGGGCGTAACAGTATTCTAAATTTTCTTAACAGGTATATACCGAGGTTACATCATATAAGAGGCTGAATTGAATAGCTACCTAAGCTAACCTCCTACAACATTCGTCTTGGAAGACGCATGAGTGTTCTTCAGGTTTTTTTTGGGGGAAAAAAGTGCATCTTATAAACCTTTAAAATACGGTATATATATATATATATATATATAATATATATATTATATATATATATATATATATATATATATATATAGTAATATTATATATATATATAGATATATATATATATATATATTATATATATAATATATATATATAATTTATATATACCGTATTTGCCGGCGCATAAGACGCAGTTTTTTCTCTTAAAAAGGAATGCAAAGTTCACCCTGCGTCTAATGCGGCCATATTAGCGAATGAGAGGTCGGGCAGAGAATGCAGAACAGCCAGTGGTGTATTACTAAAGGGGTCTGGAGTGATCTGTGTTGAGCAGTAGTTCAAGGAGCACAAATTTGTAACTGTGTTATCAACAGTAATTCATAATACATACTGAGAAAAGGTTGGAGTTTAAGAGAAAATAAGAGCTGGGGCAACAAGATAGCGATTGTTGTTGCCAAGATGGCCGTGTCAGATGTAAACATCATCCACCCCCCTCTGCTGCTCTCCATTGTAAAACGTCTGATATCTCAGGTCTGCCGCTTCACCTGGGATACTTCACTCGACGAGGCCCTCCGCGCACCCACTATGGGTCATTACAGCTCAGACTCCTCCCCGCACCCATGGAAAAGACAAACATCCTGCATATTAGATGTCGCCTTAATTAACCCGCATTCGACTCGGGCCACACAAGTTGACACAACAATTGGAAGGAGATGATAGAAGGGAGGCAGAAAATGGTGATGGAATCTTCGCTGGAATGAGTTTTGTTGATAAATGGAATAGTGAAACAAAGAGTGTGTTAAAGTTTTATTTGAAGGAGTGTGAGTGGTGAGAGGGTGGTGTAGTATCTTGGGGAGTCTGTCTATATACACAAGGATGGAGAAAGGGCATCGTGGCTTTGTTGTTTATTTGACAGCGAGTCATTGTACAACGTGGGGACAAGAGGTGCGTGGCGTGTGTGTCTCTGTGTGTCCTGTGGCTGACTGAATTCCTGGCTGATGTTGCAGTGTGTCGGCGAGGACAAGTCAGGTCAGCGTCAGGTCACCCTCGGTCCTCTAATCCTGGTTCCAGACAGGGGGTGGCCTAAGCCTATGCAGGTGTGTATGTGCGTGTGGTGTAGCTTAGCCCGCGTACAGTGGTAAGCAAGGTGGGATAGGAGACATCATAGGCCTGTGTACCACCTTGACCCCTCAATCCTCACCCCTGTACCTCTACGGATAAGGAAACTATGAAAGAGTGCTAGTAAAAAGGCTGCAACGGTACCTGTAGGACAAGTCTTCCACACGGTACACCAAGACCAAGACCATCACGGCACTACACCGTCCGCCTCAAGGCCGAATCACACCATACCATCATGGTGACACGGCACCGTCTCATCACATCCGTTATAATTTCTTACATTCAAACAAATAGACGTGTTACACTAAACGGTGCGCCGCCGTCACGGCTCCAATACATCACCGTTCTGTCACGTAATGGTTTCTGGGGAAGAATATTTTAACGTAATGAGACTGTGCCGTTCTGAGAATTGTCGTTTTCTCAAGATTTTATGTACCCAAAACAGTGTCTTTTAGAGTTCAATTCCTCTTCTTCATCCAACAGAAGTGCTATTAATGCAAATTTCTTCAACCATAGCTTCTGAGGCACCATGTCTGCTTAGAGGGTGAGCAGGAACTGCCGAAAGTGACGGAACCGTGACGAATAGTGTGAATACAAGGCACGGCTGACGGAACACTGCCGTGATTTCAGAGTGTGATTTCAGAGCCTTCACCTGTACCTTCCTGAAGAAGACTAATCAACCCTCGCGACTGTGATAGATTCATAGGTGTAAACCAGGGCAAATATCGTCGATCCCGACAACGATGCCCTTCAACAATTACAACAATAACACGGTAGAGATGGTTACCTTACAGTGTTACTTAAATATCTTCATGAGTTTTTGTTATTGGACAACCACCGATTTTGAGGCCGAAACTTAGTCTTCCTGAATAGTTTTGATGTGTTTTGAATTAATCTGGCTCTCGCTTTTGTCGGACCCGCAAACATTGCTACGCTTCACACTGCCATATTATTGGAAATTTTCGTTTTTTCTCTATATCATCTGTTACTAAACCAAACCCCACCTCTAACATAACCTAACTCTAACCTAATCTGATTTAACCTAACTTAACTTTCTGGCTGAAATAACGGTAGATTTTCGGTACTACGTGTAATGCCATTATTATTCAATTGCGCCATGGGAAATGGGGCTCAAAACACTCAGAATGAAGAAAGCTACACGATGGTGTCGGTAAGAGTCCTAGGACTTTTGAAAGCCCACTACCAAAATAATACCAAAATCTATACTGCAAATTTCCACAAAGTCTAAACACATAGCAGAAAAGCAACAAAGCATACCTACAACATTAAATCTAAGCTATAGTCATAGGTAGATAATATAGAATATCAATTCGTGGGGGCATCCTGCAATATATTATGATTTATGACCGATTTTGGTTACCCTGTCATTCCCTTTACATTTTGACTAGTATGATTTTTCATTCACATCACTGCACAGTGAATATGTATTTAGGTACAGGCTCATAATCATTTGCTTTCCCCTACAAATCCTTTTTTTATAACATTTGCTAAATTTACAAAAAAAAAATTTCCTTCGAAAAACCCCAATATATTTTTTTTCTCAAACCTCCTTGTAAAATAGGGGTGCGTCTTATGCGGAGGTGCGTCTTATGCGCCGGCAAATACGGTATATATATATAAATATATATACTATATATATATATATATATATATATTATTAATATATATGACTATATATATATATATAGGTATATATATATATATATATAATATATATATATATATATATACTATATATATATATAGTGTTTATATATATATATACACTACCCTCCCGAGTTTCGCGCTTGCTTTCTTCCGGAGGCAAGTTTCGCGCTTGCTTTCTTCCGGAGGCATAGCGCGAAACTCGCGGATCGCGAAACTCGGGTATTATAAACCCTGTAAAAATGCTTATTTAGTCCGTTAATTTTTTTTTTTTTTTTTTTTTTTTTTTTTTTTTTTTGTGTGTGTGTGTGTGGTGTGCCTACAGCGCCGTTAGGCAGTGACTCCAGGGGTGGGATGGTAGGCCCTGGAGGTTAACTTGAGGGCTGTGTACCTACCGTATTTTACAGCTTATAAGACTCACTTTTTCCCCCAAAAAATATCCTGAAAATGTCCCAAGCCCCTGTCCACCCAGCAGTGAATGGGTACTGGGTGTTAGCCTAGGGTTTGTGACCCGCCTCCCGGGGTGGTGGCTTCGGCCAACACTACGTAGAGAAGAGGAAGGAGGAGAGGAGCTTGAGCTTGAGCTTGAGCTTGAGTTGGAGTTTTACCCAGCGGATGCTGTTTTGGTCTGAGTGAGTGAGCTGACACATATCTTGTCAGCTGATGGTTGTGTTGACAGTGTTATAACGACAATAACACTGTCACAATGCCTAACTCTCTTCTCTCCTGTCTCCTCCAGTACCTCCAGAAACCACAGTACCACACACGTCATGGTTAATCACTTATAAAGGAGTATTTTGTGGTAATAATAAGGTAAGGTGCTACTTATTTCGAGGTGTTTCCTATCTTATGCGACACCGGCTGCTCCTGTAGAGAAAAACACAAACAAATGGAAAAAAACAAAGCAAAACTACATACAGCTATACTAAGCCTATTATTATACTATACTAAGCAGGAAGGAAGGAAGATGTGTCCTGTACGTCTCTTATGGAGGCGGTAGCAGAGTGGGTAGCGTCAAGATATATGTCAAGCTCGAGCACGAGCTTGACAGACGACCTATAAAGTGATACTAAGCAGAAAAGGTCACAAGAAGAAGAAGAAGTCTCCGAGTGGCGTTCTCGGTGATCCGAGTTCGATCCTTGATGAGGGCTGTAAAATCCACTTAAAATCTTTCTCTGCACTGTTGAGTGGCCTAAGAACACCCACATGCTGCCCATTAGCTCTACCTTCGATTGCGAGTGCATCGGAGGACACAGGGGGGCGGCATGAGCCTCTAATCACAGGCGTCACTATAGAAATTCTGTCTGCGCCACCACGGGCAAGGGCCAACCATCACAGCCCTCAAGTTAACCTCCAGGGCCTACCATCCCACTCATGGAGGTCACTGCTTAACGGCGCTGTAGGCACACACACACATAAAAAAAAAAAAAAAAAAAAAAAAAAAAAAAAAACGTGAAACTCGGGGATATAATGCACGAAAGTCGGGATGGTAAGAATTTAGGACTCAGCGCGAAACTCGAGGATCGCGAAACTCGCATAGCGTGAAACTCGGGAGGGTAGTGTGTATATATATTATATATATATATATATATATATATATATATATATATATATATATATATACGTATATATATATATATAATATATATATATATATATATATATATATATATATATATATATATATATATATATATATATATATACTTGTCGGTCCCCGCCGAACACGACAGTTACGGTCCTGACCCCGTCGTGCACGGCAAAATTCGTGTTCGGCGAATAAACAGGTTCAATAGGAAATAGGGGTTACGTTCCCAGACCATCACTTTTTGGGGGGTCAAAAAAAATTTCACTTGTTTTTGATAAGTAAAAAATAGGTTACGTTCCCAGACCCTCATTTTTGGAGGGTAAAAAATGTTTACTACTATTTTTGGGTGAATAAAGATGAAGGAAACAACTGTTATTACAATAATATTTTTTATTAATAATAAAAAATACCTTAAAACTAGAAAATGGTTTTCATTAACTATAAAAAAAATAGAGGTAACAGGCTGCTTGGCTGGGTGTAGCAGGAGGCATGGCTGGTGTGCTGGGTGGAGATCACTCACTGTCTGTATCATCTGGATCATCAAAGCCACATTTTGATGATGATGATGGATGGGAGTGACAGATGACATTGATGAGGTAGTATTATCTGGTGTAGCAGGAGTAACAGGCTGCCTGGCTGGTGTAGTAACAGGAGGTGTAGCAGGTGTAGAATGCTTCTTGGCTGGTGTGCTGGCTGGAGATGGTTTGAAGAAAGCTGTGATGGGCTTTTGGCAAGCAGAGGCCTCCATGCTCCTTAAAGTTTCCTTGTAGGTATAAGGCCTTCATCCACAACTCTCTTGAACTTGATGCTCCTCTCCTGTATGGGGTCTTGGTCAGTGAAGAGCTCTGTCAAGTTATCTGCTTCCCTCAGCAAGTTTCTCAATTTCATGATGGTAAACACAGGCCTTGTCTCTGTGTCGTCATCTTCATCAGCATCATCACCTGCTTGGTCATCCTCATTCATCTGGATAATCTCTTCCACTGAAGGCTCTGCTCCATGGGAGTCAATGAGTTCTGCCACATCCTCCTCAGTCATGTCAGAGAAGCCTTCACCCCCAACAGTGTGTGCCAGGTCTACAATGTCCTTCATTTGCTGAGTGACTGCAGGGAACCCATTGAAGTCGTTGACACACTCAGGCCAGAGTGCATACCAACAGGCATTAAGGGTGCTTGGCTTCACTTCATCCCATGCCTGCTTGATGGTCAAAAGAGCATGTCGGATGTTGTACTGCTTCCAGAAGTCCATGAGAGTCATCGGCTGTCGTCTTCCATCCTCTTGAGTGCTTCTCTGTACACAGCCCTCTGGTAGTTGCACTTGAATGTCTGATCACACCCATGTCCATCGGTTGCAACAGGGAAGTTGTCCTTGGGGGAAGGTAGGAAACGCACACATTTCGGATGGTCAGGTTAAGTGCCTGTGAAGTGTGTCCACCAGCATTATCCACTAGCAGAACTGCCTTAAATGCCAGATTTTTCTTGGACATGTAGAGCTGCACTTCTGGCACAAAATGTTCGTGGAAACCTCCTCAAACACCTTCGCTGTCACCCATGCCTTCTTGTTTGATTTCCATACCACTGACAGAAAACGCTTGTTGAGTCCCTTCAGAGCACGTGGGTTGGCAGCACGATACACAAGGAGCGGTTTAATCTTGCAGTCCCTGCAGCATTCCCCACAAACAGCAGTGTCAGACGGTCCTTAAATGCCTTGAATCCTGGTAACTTCTTGACTTCCTTGTGGATGTAAGTCCTATTGCCCACTTTCTTGTAAAATAGGCCAGTTTCGTCCGAGTTGAACACCTGCTCAGGTAGGTAGTCACTGTCTTCAATCAGGGACTTGAAGGTGCTGAGTATGCCTGCGCCCCTTCCTTATCAGCTGACCCACTCTCACCTGTGAAAAAAAACGAAGAAAAAACCTTTGTCATTATGGGAATATGGCAAGTCAATAGATAGATAGATAGAAGTGTGAAAAATATTTAATGCTCTTCATTACGGGAATATAGCACGAGTCAATATTAGATAGATAGAAGTGTGAAATATATTGAATGTTTTTACCTGTGCGAGCAATGTGTGCAGGCTAAAACGCTGCTTGAATCTATGGAACCACCCATGGCTGGCAATAAACCCGGGGGCAGGGGAGGATCCAGAAGGCTCCTTCTCTGCTAGGTGGTCGTAGATGCTCTCGCCTTTTCCCTGATGGCTACGCCGTCCACGTTGCTCTTCCGCTGGTCACTTGCTCTGATATCCACCTGTTATGCGTAAATGACAAGAAAAAAACAATGCGTAAATACATGGTACTGTAACAACGGTATGCCTCAACACACACACAACATGCATGCATGCTAACACACCTGCACGTAGCACACACACACACACACACACACACACACCACACACACACACACACACACACACACACACACACACACACACACACACACACACACACGCACGCACGCACGCACGCACGCACGCACGCACGCACGCACGCACGCACGCACGCACGCACGCACGCACGCACGCACGCACGCACGCACGCACGCACGCCGCACGCACGCACGCACGCACGCACGCACGCAGCACGCACGCACGCACGCACGCACGCACGCACGCACACACACACACACCACACACACACACACACACCCACACACACACACACACACCACACACACCCTCAACACAGCCCACACCACCGCGACAGCACCTGTTAACACACCTGCACGTAGCACGACACACACACACACACACACACATGCCTCAACACAGCCCACACCACCGCAGCACCTGTTAACACACCTGCACATAGCACACACACACACACACATGCCTCAACACAGCCCACACCACCGCAGCCACCTGTTAACACACCTGCACGTAGCACAACACACACACACACACACACAACACCCGTAGTAATATACGTAGTAACATAGGGTAAATAAACATACTTTATTCATGATGAATAATAATTAACTCACCTGTAACACCCTTACACACCACCCGAGCACCTGTTAGCACACCACATGTAGCACACACACAATACATAAAACTTTATTTATATGAAAAATCATTAACTCACCTGTTCAGTATTTTCTCCATCTTCTCTAGCAGCGGGTCACGTCGGCTCACAGAAGCCACCTTGCTAGAGACATCAGCACTCTCTCGCACGCTTTGTCTTATTTTTCACGGGTCTCCAGATGGTACGAACAGTGGCCTCATGCAGGCCAAACTTCTTGCCCGTAGCAGACCAGCCTAGGCCACTATCAATCACAGCAAGCACATCCATCTTCTCCGCTAGGGACAACACTTTCCTCTTCTTCTCGCTTGACCTGGGGTAAGGTGGAGCCGAATGCTTGGAAGACATGGCCAGCAGGAGCAGCACGACGTGAGCAACAGCAGCACGAGCAAGAGAGAGAAAGACTACGTGTAGCAGCTCTGGCGGCCCAGGCTGAGCGTGCCAGGCTGTCCCCGGCAAAATGGCCGCCGACAGCATCGACAACATCCGCCGGGAAATTCAAAATTCGTGTTATCGCGAGTAAAACTCGTGTTCGGCAAGTCATGGGATATTTTTTACCTATTCGTGTAAGTGCGAGTTTCGTGCAGGGCGAACTCGTGTTCGGCGGGGTCCGACAGTATATATGTATATGTATATATATATATATATATATATATATATTATATATATATATAATATATACTATTATATATAAATATATATATATATATATATATATTATATATATATATATATATATAATAATATATATATTATATATATATATATATATATATATATATATATAATATATATATATATAATATATATATACAGGGAGGTCCCGAAGATACGAGCAGTTAGGTTCCACCGGGCATACTCGTAAAGCGAAATCTCGTATAACGAAACACATAACTAATGGTAAAATCTAGGTTTGGTTCCTGGACCCCAGCAATTAAAAAAAAAAAAAAAAAAAAAAAAAAAAAAAAAAAAAAAAAAAAAGAATTTTTTCAAGCTATCATAAAATTTGGTAATAATTAGTAGGGGTGCGAGAACCCCTTGAGGAATCCTATGATCCCTGGTGATATCCTCTGGTGCTATCACATGCCGTGGGAGCTGACCTGACTTTTTCAGGAAGGCACATATTATACAGCTGCGGGGTGTGTGTTTGTGCGTGCGGCACAGCAACGGGTGTTGTGTTGTGCTGTCTGCCGCCAGCGGAGATTTCCTTGGTAATTATTTAGTAGGAAAGCGGGGGACCCTTTGAGGAATCCTATGATCACTGGTGATATCCTATGGTGCTATCACAGGCGTAGGAGCTGACTGTCTTCTTCAGGAAGGCACAGGTGAGGCGGATGACGGCGGTTTTTGAGAGAGGCGGCGGACGGGCAGGCCGCCGCCTCCTCCGCCAAGGTAGGTTTGGGCAGGCTTAAACGTTTATCACTCGTTATTATACAACTAGTGATTATGGTGAGATGTTATATCCACGTGTCTTTATCTAAATAAATGTAGCACCGTGTGTCATCTTAGATAAGGGTTGATTTAAAGATGTTATGATGAGGTGACTGCTGGCTGAGCTGGCGGGGCAGAGAGTGACGGAGAAATACTTGCCCCCGGGGCCGCCCCATATCACAAATATTCACCATTTTAACACACATACACACCTTCTACCACCAATACACTAGCAACACAGGCTCCTTACTTATATATCTTACTATCTGATACATTAAAACTACTTAAAACGCAAGCATTCAAATAAAACGAGAATTAGTTTTAGATGACGGGGACAGAAGGCGGAGAGGCAGTCTGGCATGCCATTCTTCCCCGGAAATATGTATCGCTGGCTTGTTATTGGTCGAGAAGTTTTAAAAACTGTTTGTCATTGGCTGGTGACGGATGACGCCTTAGCCAGTCACAACCTTCCTACTCGTTTATGACCTATCGAGGGAGCTTTCAATCAGCTTTGTAGCTTCCGTCATTAGGGAAAGTTGTATCTAGGTAGTGCGAGAGCAGGTTGTTGCTGGCCATACTACCTCCGTTGCTGGCTTCTCGCCCAGGGTTGTGAATTTTTGTAGGCCACATTGTCGTACTGAGCCACCAGAATTATCATATTTTCAGATTGATTATCGTACAACCTTAGGTAAAATCATATACAGGGAGGTCCCGAAGATACGAGCAGTTAGGTTCCACCTGGCATACTCGTAAAGCGAAATCTCGTATAACGAAACACATAACTAATGGTAAAATATAGGTTTGGTTCCAGGACCCCATCAATTAAAAAAAAAAAGAGAAAAAAAAAAGACATGTTTTTCAAGCTAAAATAATCTATAGCCAACACAACAAACACACAGCGTCTATATTACCCACACTGTACTACCTATTCTGTAGAAAAAGCATTCTGAAAGAGAAAATAGCACACAAAATAACATAACTGCACATTAATTAAACATAAAACATGCATAACAAGCAAAAAAGACGCTGTACTGTAGGGGACGCCAAGTGATACAAGAGAGGGTAGTGTAGCGGTCCCAAGGTTGGGGCCACACACCTGCTGATTACCCTTAAAGGTCAGGCCGCGCCATATGCTTAATTACCCTTCAGGTCACGCCTTGCTAGGGGTGACCTCACTGGGGTCAACCAAATCCCCCTTTGTCCAGCCCGGGAGTGGTAGGGCGCTCATTTTGAACTTGATAATTTTACTCACCCCAGTTTGAATGTCGTATCATTGGATTTTGATCGACGTATATTTAAAATAGACCCTAATTTACACATCTCGTATCATCGGATTCTCGTATACCGAATGCTCGTATAACGGGACCTCCCTGTAGTCAGTAAATGACTTTATAATTTTAGTAAATAACTTGTAAGTTACTTTAGTAAATAACTTGGTAATTTTACTCACCCCAGTTTGAATGTCGTAACATTGGATTTTCGATCTCGTATATTGAAAATAGACCCTAATTTACACATCTCGTATCATCGGATTCTCGTATATCGAATGCTCGTATAATGGGACCTCCCTGTATATACGAGGGGGGACCCAAAAAAAACCGGAATTCTGTCATATAATTGTATTCAGATACTTTTACATGTTTACACTTTTATCACCTTCAAAGTATTCTCCATGTGAAGCAATGCACCGGTCCAGACGTATTTTCCACTGTACAAAACATTTCTGGAACTCTTGCAAAGATATGCCTTTTAACGACTCTGTCGTTTTCTTCTTAACCTCTTCCACGTTTGCAAAACGTTTTCCTTTGAGGACTTTCTTCATTCGGGGGAACAAAAAAAAATCGCAGGGAGCAAGATCGGGTGAATAGGGAGGGTGGGTAAGTGGGGTCATGCCATTTTTGGTGAGAAACTGTCTCACACTCAAGGCGGTGTGCGCTGGCGCATTGTCGTGATGCAACCACCACTCTCCCCTTTGCCACAGGTCGGGGCGTTTTCGTCTCACTGCGTCTCGCAAACGCTTCAGAACTGCTAAGTAAAAAGTCTGGTGAACAGTTTGACCAGGAGGAACAAATTCTTTGTGGACAATTCCTCTTGCATCGAAGAAACAAATCAACATCGTCTTGACATTGGACTTCACTTGACGCGCTTTTTTGGGTCGTGGTGACGTTGGATGCTTCCATTGACTTGACTGCTGTTTCGTTTCCGGGTCGTAGCCGTAGCACCAGCTTTCGTCACCAGTGATGACCTTTGAAAAAAGGTATGGATCAACTTCCAACTGTTCTTTCAGTTCACGACACGCATTCATTCGTGACTGCTTTTGATCGTCCGTGAGCAAGCGAGGCACCATTTTCGCTGCAACTCTTTTCATCCCCAATTCCTCATTCAAAATTCGTTGGCAGGAGCTCCAGGACACACCAGTCAAATCAACAAGTTCGTCAATTGATCGGCGACGATCCTCCAAGATCAGTTCATGAATTTTTGTGATGTTTTCATCCGTTCGAGAGGTTGACGGTCGCCCTGAACGAGGTTTGTCTTCCAGCGACAATTGACCATTCCTAAAGCGTGCCAACCACTCGTAAACTTGTGTCTTGCTCATGGCAGCATCCTTGTAAGCTGTTTGAAGCATGATAACTGTTTCGGCTGCCGTTTTCCCCAGCAAAAAACTGAATTTCACGGCAGCACGCTGCTCCTTCCTTTCATCCATCGTAAAAATAAACGAATAGGCGTGAAGCACTTCAAAACAAAGGCGAACCCCGGGGCTGTACGTCTTCCCGCGACGACGCCAGTTAGCACACTGATGCCTGAGGGTTGCCTCACGCGGCATCTAGCGGCGGAAACCTGAAGTACTACGGGTTTGTCCCACAGAAAACTATTCCGGTTACTTTTGGGTTCGCCCTCGTGTATATATATATATATATATATATATATATATATATATATACACTACCCTCCCGAGTTTCACGCTATGCGAGTTTCGCGATCCTCGAGTTTCGCGCTGAGTCCTAAATTCTTACCATCCTGACTTTCGCGCATTATATCCCCGAGTTTCGCGTTTTTTGTTTTTGTTTTTTTTGTTTTTTGTTTTTTTTGTTTTTTGTGTGTTTGTATGTGTGCCTACAGCGCCGTTAAGCAGTGACCTCCAGGAGTGGGATGGTAGGCCCTGGAGGTTAACTTGAGGGCTGTGATGGTTGGCCCTTGCCCATGGTGGCGCAGACAGAATTTCTATAGTGACGCCTGTGATTAGAGGCTCATGCCGCCCCCCTGTGTCCTCAGATGCACTCGCAATCGAAGGTAAGAGTTAATGGGCAGCGTGTGGGTGTTCTTAGGCCACTCAACAGTGCAGAGAAAGATTTTAAGTGGATTTTACAGCCCTCATCAAAGATCGAACTCAGATCACCGAGAACGTCACTCGGAGACTTCTTCTTCTTGTGACCTTTTCTGCTTAGTATAACTTTGTAGGGTCTGTCAAGCTCGTGCTCGAGCTTGACATATATCTTGACGCTAACCACTCTGCTACCACCTCTCATAAGAGACGTACGGGACACGTCTTCCTTCCTTCCTGCTTAGTATAGTATTATAATAGGCTTAGTATAGCTTGTATGTAGTTTTGCTTTGTTTTTTTCCATTTGTTTGTGTTTTTCTCTACAGGAGCAGCCGGTGTCGCATAAGATAGGTAAACCTCGAAATAAGTAGCACCTTACCTTACACCCCCGCCGTTCCTTACTATTTACCAGAAAATACTTCTTTATAAGTGATTAACCATGACGTGTGTGGTACTGTGGTTTCTGGAGGTACTAGAGGAGACAGGAGAGAAGAGAGGAAGGCATTGTGACAGTGTTATTGCCATATAACACTGTCACACAACCATCAGCTGACAAGATATGTGTCAAGCTCACTCACTCAGACCAAAACAGCATCCGCTGGGTGACTCCCAACTCAAGCTCAATCTGAAGCTCCTCTCCTCCCTCCTCCTCTCTATGTAGTGTTGGCCGAAGCCACAACCCCGGGAGGTGGGTCACAAACCCTAGGCTAACACCCAGTACCCATTCACTGCTGGGTGGACAGGGGCTTGGGGCATTTTCAGGATATTTTTTTGGGGAAAAAGTGAGTCTTATAAGCTGTAAAATACGGTAGGTACACAGCCCTCAAGTTAACCTCCAGGGCCTACCATCCCAACCCTGGTGGTCACTACCTAACGGCGCTGTAGGCGCGCACACACACACACACACACCAAAAAAAAAAAAAAAAAAAAAAAAAAAAAAAAACTGGACTAAATAAGAATTTTAACAAGTGTTTTTAATACCCGAGTTTCGCGATCCGCGAGTTTCGCGCTATGCCTCCGGAAGAAAGCAAGCACGGAACTCGGGAGGGTAGTTACTATATATATATATATATATATATATATACAGCTCAGTATTAATTATCCGACCTTGGGGGGACCGAAGGTAGGTCGGATAATTGGAATAGTCGGATGTTCGGATGTACATAAAATGTCCACCACAGTCGTCTTGCCGATGTTAAATTCCCGACATATATCTTGTCCTAGGAACACCTTGTTCTATTCCTTATAATATTCACTTTCTGTTCAATGTTCAACACAACACGCTTACGTTTAGCACTTGTAGTGACATTATTCACTGTAGAAAGTAAAATAATGGCCAAAACAAGACACAATGTGGTGGTGAAAAAGTCGGTTGTTTGGACAAGTCGGATGTTTGGAGGTCGGATGTGGGAATTTGGCTGTATATATATATATATATATATACAGGAAAATACCTTTTATCCGGATACCCAACAACCGGAATAACCCAATAACCGGAATTTGTGGCAGGTAAGTAAATAGTTAAAAAATAAAAAAGTAACAAATTTAACTTTTAATTTGCCCGAGACGTGAGGAACGCCACTATCCGCAATCGCCAGCCTATGATTTCAGTGTTTATCAGCCGTGGGCANGTGTTAGTAATGATGTTATGTATCTGATTGTCTACAGCGGAAATTTCGGGGGGGGGGCATGGCTCTTGGCCCGCCTGGTGGCCCTGTCCCTGTGTAACTTATCATTGTTTTTTTAATGAGCTGTGTTACTATATATCCTGTACCTCCTCTTACTCTTTCTCTAACTACTTCTTTACAACTGTTTTCTGATCTCCTACAAGCACTAGTTGTTATAGCAGTACACCAGGCTCCCACATAAAACGAGAAATTGGTCGATAAACGAGGTCGTTTTATGTGAATTCGCTCTATGTGAAACACATAACCTATGGGAAAAATTGACATTGGTGGATGGGTCCTCCCGCCCGTACCCGTACATTTATACTGTTCACACCAGGCATACCAGAACATGGTGTTATTTTACACTAGGATCGAAATTCCCTACACAATTGGTAGTATGGTTTCTGTTTACCTTATTGGATTCTAGGAAACATTCTTTTAGACTCAAACTTTTGGAGATAATGACATGTTGTTCATAGGGAGGCGAGAGACGAGTGTTTGTTTACGTGCGGCGTGCCTATCACTCTTCTTCCTCTTGTGACCTACATCGCCTCTGTTCTTCCCTTGCCGCGGACACTTTTAATGTAGATTTGGCTTTGGTTAGGAGGTTAAAGCGTGGGATTAGGTTAGGTTAGTGACTCAAAAGCAAGTTGCCATAAACCTGGCTTAACTCTCGCTTGCATGCCTCGCCAGAACTGTTGTTGTTGTTGTTGGTGGTGTTTTAGGGCTGCGAGGATCCCTTGGGAAACACTATGAGCCCTGGTGATGTCCTATGATGCTATCACAGGCACGGTAGTTGACCTGTCTTCCTCAGGAAGGCACAGGTGAGGCGGATGACGGCGTGTTGCCGGGAAGGGGGAACGCCAGCCGCCGCCAGCAGGGTGGGCAGGTCAAAGGTGGTGATGTTCAGGGCGAGGAGTTGAGACTGTAGCACTACACGGTGGGAGCGGAAGCGCGGACAGTGACGCCGGACACTGCAGCAGAAAGTGTTCAATAGTCTCCAGAACATTCATGCACCAAGGGCAGTGGGGGTCAGGGGACAGACGGAGGGGGTGCAGGACAGCCGTAGGGATGTGCGCTGGTATCCGGTATACCAAAATACAGGTATTTTGGCGTCGGTATTACCGGTATTTTGGTTTTCCGGTATACCGGTATCAGTATTAGTATACGTACGTACACGTTCTGTACGATATTTCGGCTCTCTATATGAGAACTCCTCGGATTTGCCCTACTTTGATGGCGGAATCGTTCTATATGATCAAATTCGTTCCTAACGAAAAAATTTGAATTTTATTTATTAAAAAATAATATTTTTTTTTTTTTTTTTTTTAAATATTTTAGGTCGTTCGCTTTATAGGGGAAACGCTTTATGCGAACACGCTTTATGCGGGACCCTAGTGTATATGTGTAGTTCAGCAGATACCCTCATTATAGACCCAAGGGTGTCCTGTTATCTGTTACTCCTATGTATTCCTGCTCTTCCTCAACAACTTTTTGAAATGTTTTCTGATCTACATGTAGTTTGGTAGTTAGTAGTATGTAGGCCTAGTTCAGCAGATACCCTCATTATAGCCTAAGAGACTTGTGATATCTGTTCCTCCTATGTATTTCTTTATATTCCTCCTCCTCCTACAACTCCTTCACAACCCCCATCTCCTCCTGCTCCTTCACAACCCCCATCTCCTCCTGCTCCTTCACAACCCCCCATCTCCTCCTGCTCCTTCACAACCCCCCATCTCCTCCTGCTCCTTCACACCCCCATCTCCTCCTGCTCCTTCACAACCCCCCCATCTCCCCTGCTCCTTCACAAACCCCCATCTCCTCCTGCTCCTTCACAACCCCTCATCTCCTCCTGCTCCTTCACAACCCCCCATCTCCTCCTGCTCCTTCACAACCCCCCATCTCCTCCTGCTCCTTCACAACCCCTCATCTCCTCCTGCTCCTTCACAACCCCCCATCTCCTCCTGCTCCTTCACATCCCCCATCACCCACAGGCCACAACACCCACTGCATCGTCACAAACACCGCCACACTGCGCGTCAAGAACTACATCGCCTCCTCCAAACACAACGTGGTGCGGCCCTGCTGGGTGCTGGCCTCCTGTGCCAGTGGCCGCCTCCTCCCCTGGGGCCCTCTGGACACCCTGCACCTCAGGGAGAAGGAGAGGCAGTGCATGGAGGAGCTCTTTGATCCGTTTGGTGACAGCTACACCGAGCCCACCGACGGGAGGACGCTGCGGAGGGTGATGAAACTGATGAGAGAGGAGGTGTGTGTGTGTGTGTGTGTGTGGGGGGGGGGTTATGGAGTGCAAGTAGAGGTGTGTGTGTGGGTATGGGTGTGTGTGTGTGTTTGTGGAGTGTGTGTGCGTAGTTATGGATGTGTGTGTGTGTGGGTATGGGTGCGTGAAGTGGAAAAGGAGATATGGGTGTGTGTGTAATTATGTAGTGGTAGAGGAGGTATGGGTGTGTGTGTGGAGTGGGGTGTGTGTAGAGTGGGTGTTTATGGAGTGGGATATGGGATGGGGAGGGAGTGGGAGAATCTTGACGGAATGTTTTATTGATAATATTTTTGTTGTTGTTTATATATTATTTGATTGTTTACATTTTTTATTAATTATCTTTTTTTATATATATTTTGGGGGGATATTTTCTCTAGTTTTTTCTATGTATATTATAATGTTATTTTTCTTCCTACCTTCCTTCTTTCCTTCCTTTTCTCTACCTTCCTTCCTTCCTTCCTTCCTTCCATCCTACCATTCCTTCCTTCCATCCTACCATCCCTTCCTTCCATCCTACCATCCCTTCCTTCCATCCTACCATTCCTTCCTTCCATCCTACCATTCCTTCCTTCCATCCTACCATTCCTTCCTTCCATCCTACCATTCCTTCCTTCCATCCTACCATTCCTTCCTTCCATCCTACCATTCCTTCCTTCCATTCCTTCCTTCCATCCTTCCATCCTACCATTCCTTCCTTCCATCCTACCATTCCTTCCTTCTATCCTACCATTCCTTCCTTCCATCCTACCATTCCTTCCTTCCTTCCTACCATTCCTTCCTTCCATCCTACCATTCCTTCCTTCCATCCTACCATTCCTTCCTTCCATCCTACCATTCCTTCCTTCCATCCTACCATTCTTCCTTCCATCCTACCATTCCTTCTTCCTTCCTACCATTCCTTCCTTCCATCCTACCATTCCTTCCTTCCTTCCTACCATTCCTTCCTTCCATCCTACCATTCCTTCCTTCCATTCCTTCCTTCCATCCTACCATTCTTCCTTCCATCCTACCATTCTTCCTTCCATCCTACATTCCTTCCTTCCATCCTACCATTCCTTCCTCCCATCTACCATTCCTTCCTTCCTTCCTACCATTCCTCTTCCATCCTACCATTCCTTCCTTCCATCCTACATTCCTTCCTTCCATCCTACCATTCCTTCCTCCCATCCTACCATTCCTTCATCCTTCCATCCTACCATTCCTTCCTTCCATCCTACCATTCCTTCTTCCATCCTACCATTCCTTCCTTCCATCCTACCATTCCTTCCTTCCATCCTACCATTCCTTCCTTCCATCCTACCATTCCTTCCTTCCTTCCTACCATTCCTTCCTTCCTTCCATTCCTTCCTTCCATCCTACCATTCCTTCCTTCCATCCTACGATTCCTTCCTTCCATCCTACCATTCCTTCCTTCCATCCTACCATTCCTTCCTTCCATCCTACCATTCCTTCCTTCCATCCTACCATTCCTTCCTTCCATCCTACCATTCCTTCCTTCCATCCTACCATTCCTTCCTTCCATCCTACCATTCCTTCCTTCCATCCTACCATTCTTCCTTCCATCCTACCATTCCTTCCTTCCATCCTACCATTCCTTCCTTCCATCCTACCATTCCTTCCTTCCATCCTACCATTCCTTCCTTCCATCCTACCATTCCTTCCTTCCATCCTACCATTCTTCCTTCCTCCTACCATTCCTTCCTTCCATCCTACCATTCCTTCCTTCCATCCTACCATTCCTTCCTTCCATCCTACCATTCCTTCTCCTTCCATCCTACCATTCCTTCCTTCCTTCCTTCCTCCTACCATTCCTTCCTTCCTTCCTACCATTCCTTCCTTCCATCCTACCATTCCTTCCTTCCATCCTACCATTCCTTCCTTCCATCCTTCCTTCCTACCATTCCTTCCTTCCTTCCTTCCTTCCTACCATTCCTTCCTTCCTTCCTACCATTCCTTCCTTCCATCCTACCATTCCTTCCTTCCTTCCTACCATTCCTTCCTTCCATCCTACCATTCCTTCCTTCCATCCTACCATTCCTTCCTTCCATCCTACCATTCCTTCCTTCCTTCCTACCATTCCTTCCTTCCATCCTACCATCCTTCCTTCCATCCTACCATTCCTTCCTTCCATCCTACCATTCCTTCCTTCCATCCTACCATTCCTTCCTTCCATCCTACCATTCCTTCCTTCCATCCTACCATTCCTTCCTTCCATCCTCCATTCCTTCTTCCTTTCCTACCATTCCTTCCTTCCTTCCTACCATTCCTTCCTTCCATCCTACCATTCCTTCCTTCCTTCCTACCATTCCTTCCTTCCATCCTACCATTCCTTCCTTCCATCCTACCATTCCTTCCTTCCATCCTACCATTCCTTCCTTCCTTCCTTCCTACCATTCCTTCCTTCCTCCTACCATTCCTTCCTTCCATCCTACCATTCCTTCCTTCCATCCTACCATTCCTTCCTTCCATCCTTCCTTCCTACCATTCCTTCCTTCCTTCCTTCCTTCCTACCATTCCTTCCTTCCATCCTACCATTCCCTTCCTTCCTTCCTTCCATCTTACCATTCCTTCCTTCCTTCCTACCATTCCTTCCTCCTTCCTTCCTTCCTTCCATCCTACCATTCATTCCTTCCTCCGATCCCTTCCTTCCTTCCTTCCTTCCTTCCTTCCTTCCTTCCTTCCTTCCTTCCTTCTTACCTCCTCCACCCCTACCTCTCCTTCCTCCACCCCTCTTCCTTCCTCCACCCTCCTTCCTATACCTCCACCCATTCCTTCCTTCCTTCCTCCACCACCCATTTTCTTGACAGTCATGGCGGTGCTCTCGACGGATGAGATGAGTGAGATGGTGAGCGCTGTGTGACCCGAGTTGACGCACGGGCACTCTTCAGGCGGTGACGCCTGTTTTGTGAGTCATGCAGGGGAATGCTAGTGACTCACAACTGACTCATAGGCATATTAAGTCACTTTAGAGGATTTTTTTTAGCTTGATGTACTATTTTTGTTGCCTTTATATCATTATCACTACCATCAACAACACTATAGTCGCCACTGCACTAATTTCGCCAGGCACCATACATTACAAATTTTAGCATCACTGCAGACGTGTATGTGCCACTGAAGAGACATGCACAGTAGTTTATATTATGTACCTGTCTTCAGGGGCACATACAAGGCTGTAGTGATGCTAACATTTCGTCATAGGGGAGAGCGGGGCAGGTTGCATCGAGGGGAGGTTGCATCATTGCCTCTAACTCGCATTAACTTTTTATTATTATTATTGTCGTAGTTGTAGTAGTAGTAGTAGTAGTAGTAGTAGTTTATAGTAGTAGTAGTAGTAGTAGTAGTAGTAGTTTATAGTAGTAGTAGTAGTAGTAGTAGTAGTAGTAGTAGTAGTAGTAAGACGATGTACGTGTGATAACATGCGAGTTAAGAGGCAACGATGCAACCTACCCTCGATGCAACCTGCCCCGCTCTCCCCTAGATGGCGCCTGGGCCTGGTGACCTTAGTGCAGTGGCGACTATAGTGGTGTTGACGGTACGTGTTATTCTATTACTTTACTAACTTTATTCTTTATTCCTCTTTCCTTCTATCTCTTTCCTTCTATCTCTTTCCTTCTATCTCTTTTCTTCTGTCTCTTTCCTTCTATCTCTTTCCTTCTATCTCTTTCCTTCTATCTCTTTCCTTCTATCTCTTTCCTTCTATCTCTTTCCTTCTATCTCTTTCCTTCTATCTCTTTCCTTCTATCTCTTTCCTTCTATCTCTTTCCTTCTATCTCTTTCCTTCTATCTCTTTCCTTCTATCTCTTTCCTTCTATCTCTTTCCTTCTATCTCTTTCCTTCTATCTCTTTCCTTCTATCTCTCCTTCTATCTCTTTCCTTCTATCTCTTTCCTTCCATCTCTTTTCGTCACCCTTTTCCATTCCCTTCCCTTCCTCAACCCACCCTTTTTCCCTCCCATCCCTATAAACTTTTCTCCCTCTTCTTCAATTCTTCTTGCCCCCCTTCCACCCCCTCCATTCACCCTCTTCCCTCCCATCCCTATAAACTTTCCCCCTCCTCTCTCTCATTTCCCTCCTTTCTACTCCTTTCCCTCCCTCAACCCACCCTCTTCCCTCCAATCCCTATTAACTTTCCTCCCTCCTTCCCTTTCATCCCATTCCTCCTTCCTCCTTTCTCCCTCCTTCTTCCCTCCTTCCTTCCCTCCTTTCTCCCTCCTTCCTTCCCTCCTTCCTTCCCTCCTTCCTTCCCTCCATTCCTCTCTCCTCCTTTCTCCTCCTTCCTTCCTCCTTCCTTCCCTCCTTCCTTCCCTCCTTCCTTCCCTCCTCCTTTCTCCCTCCTTCCTTCCCTCCTTCCTTCCCTCCTTCCTTCCCTCCATTCCTCTCTCTCCTTTCTCCCTCCCTCCGCTCATTCCTCTCCTTCCCTTTCTTCCTCCACCCTCCTATTCCTCTCCCTCCCTCCTATCCCTCCACCCTCCTATTCCTCTCCCTCCCTTCTATCCCTCCACCCTCCTATTCCTCTCCTCCCTACTATCCCTCCACCCTCCTATTCATCCCCTTCTTTCTCCCTCCCTCTTCCATCCTCCACCCACCTCCTTCTCTCTCCCCCCCCCCCCAGTGTGAGGGAGCACAGGACCAGCTGGCCACCCTCACCCTAAGGCTCCACGGGGGATGGTCACCAGTCACCCGCCGCAGCCACCCACCTCATTGCCGGGTGAGTTCAAGCCTCCTTAAGCAAGTTTTTCAGTATTTTCATCTTTTTTAATTTTTTGTTTGAAAGATGAACGCCAACAAAACATTTATGCGAAAATCTGAAGTTAACCTCTTGACACCACAACGTAATTTCCATTGTAATTTGGGTACCATTAGGCAATTTCTAGTGAATATAAGTAGTATTTAATAGATATGACCTGTTTAGTATCTTTGTCCACCCTTTAATTTGGTATACAGTAAAACCTCTCATATTGGACTAATTGGGCCAAGGAGTGGTCCGAGTATCAAGGATCCGAATAATGGGGGATATGTGAGAAAGAAAAAAAAAAAAAAATCTAGCTGTATATATTAATTAGCTAGAAAATTTCGACCGCTTAAAAAAAAAAAAAAAAAATTTAGGTGTAGTATATAAAAGGAAGTTTGACCCCTAAAAAAAAAAAAAAAAAAAAAAAAAAAAAAAAAAATCTAGCTGTATATATTAATTAGCTAGAAATTTTGACCCCTAAAAAAAAAAAAAAAAAAAAAAAAAAAAAAAAAAAGGAGAAAGGAGGAGGTCCGAATAATGAGGGTCAGAATACGAGAGGTTTTACTGTACAGGGAGGTCCCGAAGATACGAGCAGTTAGGTTCCACCTGGCATACTCGTAAAGCAAAATCTCGTATAACGAAACACATAACCAATGGTAAAAATATAGGTTCGGTTCCAGGACCCCATAAAAAAAAAAAAAAAAAAAAAAGGACATTTTTTCAAGCTCAAATAACTATAGCAAACACAACAAACACACAGCGTCTATATTACCCACACTGTACTATCCTATTCCGTAGAAAAAAGCATTCTGAAAGAGAAAATAGCACACAAAATAACATAACCACATTAATTAAACATAAAACATGCATAACACTCCCGAACTCGATTACCAAAAACGTCACCAAAACATTTTGGGAAATTGGTTTCGCTCAGTTGGATATGGGGCCTGAGCCACAGTTTGCCTGCAGACCAGATCACCCGTATTCACAGCTTATATAAGATCGGTTTTAGTTCAAAAGAAATTGTGAGGGAGACTGAGCTACTCAAAGATGCAGACACCGCCAACTTCTGTCTTCCACTGTATGTACACCGCGTGGTCACCACGTGATCACCACAGCACCACACCACCACACAAAACACAGTGAATTAAGAGTGTGACAGCACAGTAGGACAGAGCACAAATAAGTCCACAATAAGCACATTAAATAAACCAGCAAATCACTAAAATCGATTCACAAGGCACAATACTACATACATGTACAAGCAACAAAGACGTATGTACTCTCGCGGACGCCGTGTGGTGACTGGTGACTAGACTCGAGAGGGTAGGGTAGGTAAGGGACAAGGGAGGGGTGCGCAGACCTCTTCTACTGCCCACAAACTCGTCTCTGCGCATCTGAATCATTGTACATCGTCCAGCGATATGAATTTTTGTAGGCCACATTGTCGTGCCACCAGAATTATCATATTTTCAGATTGATTATCGTACAACCTTAGGTAAAATCATATATCATATAGTCAGTAAATGCTTTTATAATTTTAGTAAATAACTTGTAATTTACTTTAGTAAATAACTTGATAATTTTACTCACCCCATTTTAATGTCGTAACATTGGATTTTCGATCTCGTATATTGAAAATAGACCCTAATTTACACATCTCGTATCATCGGATTCTCGTATATCGAATGCTCGTATAACGGGACCTCCCTGTATTCAGTTATATGTCGTAATTTTATGGCTAACACAGACGATTTTATATAGCAAAGGAAAGATCTGGGCGTGAAGGGGTTAAACAGAAATGATGATGATGGTTTTTTATATAATTTCCCCGAGGATATAAATGTTTTTTCTATAATCTGATATACAGTGATACCTTGGAACTCCAACGCTTCTTATCTCCAACAACTTTTGAATTTGAACATTTTTAAGGAGAATATTTCGCTCCAGAATTTGAACATTTTCTAATGAACTAACTAACTAACTACAGTAAAACCTCTCGTATTCGGACCCTCATTATTCGGACTTTGACATTATTCGGACCTCCCTCTTTTTTTTTTTTTTTTTTTTTTTTTTTTTTTTTTTTTTTTTTTTTTTTTAGGGGTCGAAATTTCCTAGCTATATATATATATACACCTAGAATATTTTTTTTTTTTTTTAGGGGTCGAAATTTCCTAGCTATATATATTAATATATACACTAGAATTTTTTTTTTTTTTTTTTTTGGGGGTAGGGGTCGAAATTTCCTAGCAATATATATATATACACCTAGAATTTTTTTTTTTTTTTTTTTTTAGGGGTCGAAATTTCCTAGCTATATATATATATATACACCTAGAATTTATTATTATTATTTTTTTTTTTAGTGGTCGAAATTTCCTAGCTATATATATATACACCTAGATTTTTTATTTTAATTTTTTAGGGGTCGAAACTTCCTAGCTATATATATATATATATATTATATACACATATCATTTTTTTTTTTTTTTTTTCTTTCTTTTCTTACATATTCCCCCATTATTCGGATCCTTGCATTACTCGGACCACTCCTTGGCCCAATTAGTCCGAATATGAGAGGTTTTACTGTAATTGACTTTCTAACTAACTCTAACGAACTAACACGCATTGCTCGTTCGTGGTTACCATTTGGTGTTTTTCATTAGCAAATTAGGGTAAATTTGGTAATGAAAAATTTGCTTTGGAATTCGAACTGCCTCCTGGAACGAATTATGTTCGAGTTCCAACTTGCAAGGTATCACTGTATTTGTTAAAGGTAGCTCATTTTGAAGGAATTTTTGGTATGATATATTTTTTTGGTGTTCTTGTATGTTGTTTGTTTTTACCTTCTATTTGCAGTGAGGGGAGCAAGTTGAGGAGCTTTTTTTTATTTGCATTTTTTTAGTGAAGAGAATGAATGTAGGAATTGAAAGCATAAACAAAGGAATTAAGGAGGAATTAAAAGGATAAACAAAGGAATTAAGGAGGACTTGAAAGGATAAACAAAGGAATTAAGGCGGAATTAAAAGGATAAACAAAGGAATGAAGGAGGACTTGCAAGGATAAACAAAGGAATTAAGGCGGAATTAAAAGGATAAACAAAGGAATGAAGGAGGAATTAAAAGGAAAACAAAGGAATTAAAAGGAAAACAAAGGAATTAAGGAGGAATTAAAAGGAAAACAAAGGAATTAAAAGGAAAACAGGAATTAAAAGGAAAACAAAGGAATTAAAAGGAAAACAAAGGAATTAAAAGGAAAACAAAGGAATTAAAAGGATAAACAAAGGAATTAAGGAGGAATAAAACAGCTCCATACATTATTATTTTGATAGGAGTGTTATTTTGTTGCTAAAGTGTTTTTCTTCTTAACATTTACATTATTTTCCTGACTTTTTTTGTAGTGAGGCGAGTAAATGTAGGAGTAAAAAGAGTAAAAAAGAAAAAATGAAGGAGTAAAATTATTCCATACATTTATTTCAGTTTTTGAGTTTTTTGGTTACCATAAAAAAAGAAAAAGAAAAATATATATACATAAAAAAAAAAAAAAAAAAAAAAGATAGATTGTTTTAGTTTTTTTCTTATTATTTATACTATTTTCCTTTTTTTGTAATGACGCGAATAAATCGAGGAGTAAAAAGAGAAAAAAAGAAGGCATGAAGGAGGAGTAAAACAGCTCCATACATTATTATTTTGAGTTTTTGAGTTATTTTTTATTTTTTATTTTTTATTTTATATTTTTAATTTTTTTATTATTACATATTTATATTATTTTCCTTATTTTTGGCAGTGAGGCGAACAAATTAAGGAGTAGTTTTTTTGTACTAATTAGTCTCTTTACATGTATTATTTTTCGTCTTTCCAGAGAGGAGTGCAAATTGAGGAGTAAAAAGAAGAAGAAAAAAACTCATATTTTGTTTTATTTTTATTTTGATTTTTATTTAGTTTTTGTCGTATGATTTATATTATTTTGCTTCTTTCTTTGCAGCGAGGCGAGCAAGTTGAGGGCGAGTGAGGTTGAGGGGCGCCACCTGGTGACTGCCGAGTGGTGTTGGGCAGTGTGGAGCGAGGCAAACGTCCCGGAGGAGAGACCACTACAGACCCAGATGATATAAAGGAGTATGTTATCTTTAGAGAGAGACAATAGACACCTCTCTCTCTCAATTTTCTTGGATTTTTCCCCTCTCTTCTTCTCTCCTCCTCTCTCTCTC
>JACEEZ010008035.1:51981-56981 GCA_016584305.1 Chionoecetes opilio
AAACCTACTTTTAAATATAATACTCCTTCTCACAATACCGCAGCGTTGAACTGCCCTCGCACACCGATCCAATTTTCACTGCAAGGTCCTCCACCTCTTCAGGCTCTCGTTCATTAAAAAAATAATGATCCACTCATTAGAATTGAGTATAATTTCATATATTTGTTCTGGGGATCAACAGGTTTCATAAAAATATTGTTTTGTTTCTATTGCAATTTGTGGTGGGTTAGGGGTAAAAACGCGCTAAATTGATTGGACTATAACATTGAATTATGAACCTGAAAAAAAAGGAAAAAATCCTCATTTCTTCTAGTTTAATATTTGCTTCAGTGTCCCCTCATGTTATTAATTATATTTTTCATCTTTTTAATATATCCCCTTACTTCATTTCTTGACACATCGACTCTTGACTATTTTTCTCTTAATCCTAACACTTTTCGAAATTATTATCTTACTAGCCGCAAAGCCGCCCTCCGGGCGGACTTTTTGGCTAACTCCTGCGGAGGGCTATTAGTGGGCCTTCGGCCCACCAAACACAGACTCTCCAGATAGCCCCTTCTAACTTTCCTGAAATCATGGATGTAGAAATGTATGTATTAACGCCAACCCATTCACATCACCCCCAACCCATTCACTCACCCATTACCCATCACCCCCCACCCATTCACTCACCCATTACCCATCACCCCCCACCCATTCACTCACCCATTACCCATCAGCACACACCCATTCACTCACCCATTACCCATCACCCCCCATCTATTCCCTCACCCATCACCCCCCACCCATTCACTCACCCATCACCCCACACCCATTACCCATCACCCCACCCATTCACTCACCCATTACCCATCACCCTACATCAAGGCTTCCTCAATTCTCGCAACCCACTTTTTTTCACAATTATCGCTAATAGGCTGCTAAAAAAAAAAAAAAAAAAAAGTGATCGGATCATCTCATCCGTGGGCTTAAAACCTTCCCCTGGTCAACCTGGTTCCAAAAATGTGGTATATGATGGGATTCCGCCACGGGGGGCGGAACCTATACCACACACACACACACACCACACACACACACACACTTTCGCTTTTATTAATATAAAGATATATGTGTTCCTTTTTGCTTATATTTTATTTAGTTTTACTGGGTTTGTAGTAGTAATTCCTCTTCCATTTATTACGTGTGTGTGTGTGTGTGCTGTGTGTGTGTGTGCGTGTGCGTGTGCGTGTGCGTGTGCGTGTGCGTGTGTGTGTGTGTGTATTTACCTAGTTGTATTTACCTAGTTGTAACATACAGGAAAAGAACTATGCTCGTACTGTCCCGTCTCCAAATCTACTATTATCCAGTTTGCCTTTGAAGTCCTGAATACTTCTTGCATTAATCACTTTTGCATCAAGGTTGTTCCAGGCTTCTATGCTTCTATACGGGAAGCTGTATTTTTTTATATCCCTTTTGCATGTTGTCCTTTTCAATTTCTTCTCATGACCTCTTGTACTTCTGTCGTCCCACACAAACAGATCATTTCTATCAATTTTTTCCAGGCCCATTGATGCTCTATACACTGCTATAAAATCTCCCCTTTCTCTTCTTTTCTCAAGTATTGGGAGTTTTAGTCTTGAAAGTCTTTCTTCATATGTTAAATCTCTCAGGCTTGGAGCCATTTTTGTGGCTGCTCTTTGTATTCTCTCAATCTTCCTTATATCCTTCTTTTTATGTGGTGACCAAATCACTGCCGCATATTCCAACCTTGGTCGAATCAGAGATGTTATCAATTTCTTGATCATCTCTTCATCCAGATATTTGAATGCCATTCTTATATTCCTCAGCAACTGGTATGTATCTCCTGTGATCTTGTTTATATGCTTCTCTGGTGACAAATTGTCCTTAATCCATACTACCAGATCTTTTTCGACCTTTGTTTTGATTATCCATTCGTTTCCCATCGAATACTTTCCTCTCTGTCTCTTTTTGCTACTGGCTCGCTGCCACGTTCCAGCCGCAAGAACTGAACCAAAAGCAAAGGGGCCAGAGGCTGGACGCCTATACTTGATATATATATATATATATATATATATATAATATATATATATATATCGCGCTGAATGCCACTACCACATTTACATACTCATTAAATCATAATAGCTATAACAAAAATGTAATTGGCAGCGAACGAAGCGAGCTGCTACTTACCACCATAAGACCCATTCGCGTAAGGGGAGTGGAACCATTCGTAAGCCATAAAGTGAATAACTACTCCTAAATATTGTCGGATTGAGCTGAAATTTGACATGCGAGTAGTGCTGTCAAAATCAATGGGGGTCTGTGAAACAAACTTTTTGCGTAGAACAAGCCCTTAAAATGAGTAATTAGCGTAATGAGTTAATTGGCTGGAACGTGGCTCGCTGCCACGTTCCAGCCGCAAGAACTGAGCCAAAAGCAAAGGGGCCAAAGGCTGGACGCCTATACTTGATGTACAGTAAATAGTATGTGCTTTCAGCTCCAGCGAACGGATATGACGCATCTCCATCTTGCTCTCTGTATCTAACACACCGCCGCCCTTTCCATGCCCACCTGTATACCATCCCCAGTCTCCCTTCAGTACCTAAAACACAAGCACGATCTCACTGGCTGCTCCCTGGATCCTCCCTTGACCAAGCAGAGTTGCTGTTACTTGCTGCGACGCGTCAAGATGCGCTGGACATTTCTGGTTGTCATGCTAGTGCTGTTGTCTGTCCCGGTAAGTTGGTAAAATTGCTTTCATAAGAACTTGTAGCAAAGAGAATACATACTCTATTCAATTTTGTGGTGTACCAAAAGAGTGTAGTTTTTTTATAGAAAAAAATTACTTTGTGTGCGTGTGTGTGTGCGTGTGTGTGTATGTGTGTGTATGTGAGTGTCTGTGTGTGTGTGTGTAGTGTGTAGTGTGTGTGTGTGTGTGTGTGTGTGTGTGTGTGTGTGTGTGTGTGTGTCATTAAGAAATATATATGCCAACACCAAATATACTTAAGAATAAAAATAATTCTGTACAACTTAAAATGATTCCTCGCTGAAGTGCTGAAACTTATTTTAGTATCTAGAATCATATATGTATTCATGAAAATATATATATAGTATATATATATATATATATATATATATATATATATATATATATATATATATATATATATATAAATAGTTTATATATATATATATATATATATATATATATATTAATATATATATATATATATATATATATATACATACACACACACATACACACGCTAACAGACTAGCTAACTAACCACCTGACACAAACGCAAACAAACACTCAAACACAAACATATTTTTTATGTCAGTGACAACACCTTCAAGATATATTGTATTCATATACACTGAATGCAACATTTTAGGTGCAAATCTGTTTATTTCAGGTGACACGCACTGAAATCCAATCAGACATCATCAGATGTGCAACCTGCTACCATAAGGACAGAGCTGGAAACTGTAGCATACTCAACTAACGATGTTATCTTCGCAGGAGAAAAATGTTACAGCCTTTACGAGTGTCTCTCAATTCAGTTCAAAATTCAATTCAATTCAATTCAAAATTCTTTATTGTCATGAACATATACACAATATATATATTGACTTAATTTCTTCCTTGTTACATGGCAATGAGGACTGATACCTACTGGTATATTTTGCCCTCCTATTCTATATAATAACTGTATTAAATTATTAGAAGGCTAAATCTAATTTTTTTATATTTTCCCATTGTATGCTACATCCTACCAAAAAAATAAATATAAACAAAATTTTTACATGGTCATAAAATATTTCTTAATTCTGTATTTATAAGTTGATAATGAGCAATGAGGGTCTATAGTTGTTGATACCTCTTTCCCATATACGTGTTCCTTTATATCTAATGTTCTGTGTATCATTGTTGTTCTCCCTTGGGGTACCCCGAAGGTTACCTCTCTGTCTGGTGGGGTAAGAGTGTATATCCTCACTGGTAGGAAACATGCCTCTAAATGCTATCGGCACCAACCGTTTTACATACTTAAACATCAATTTTGTAACACAGTATGAATAAACTTTAGAAAATGGTAATATTTTGAGTGACTTAAAAAATGGGGCATGTGGTCCCTTGGTCTTGATGATGTCATTATTCTCACAGTTCTCTTTTGGCAATATTATAATTTGCTGAACATAACAATCTTTTTCAGATCCCCAAACTTCTACACCATAAGTAATATATGGATATAAAAAGCTGTTTACAAAGTAATCAAAGATTTTGGCATTTAAAAATTTTCTAGCTTTAACAAAATCCCAATACTTTTTGCTATTTTATTTTTTATGTAATTAATATGATGGAATCAAGACAATCTTTCATAAATTTGACTACACCTAAAAATGTTGTTGTTTTCTACATGATCTATTTTAACCTGGTCACCATCAACATTGAGATAAGTTTTCACTGTTTTAACCTCTAGTTCTAAAAATCATATAATAAAGTTTTTGAAATATTTAATAAAAGTTTATTAGCATAAATCCATCTCATCACTTCTTCATTTCAGAGTTGATTTTTGTAACAATTCATCAATATTTGGACCACTAAGAAATAAGTTAGTATCATCAGCGAAAAGTATTGGTACAAGAAACGTCGAAATATTAATAATGTCATTAACATATACCCAAAAATAGAAAGTGGTCCCAAAACAGCCCCTGGGAACACCAGATTTTAATTGTAATAATTTTGATTAAACTTCATTATATAACACATACTAAATACCTATTAGTTAAATAACTTTTAATCCAATTACGAGCTGTACCTCGTATGCCATACTGCTCCAATTTTCCTAACAAAATATCATGATTAACGTATCAAACGCTTTACTTAAATCAAGGAATACCCCTAGCACATAGTCGCCTGCACCCAAATGATTCTGAGATTTTGTCTACCAAGGTGATCAAAGCAAGATCAGTCCCATGGCCTTCCCTAAAACCAAATT
>JACEEZ010008035.1:61981-74292 GCA_016584305.1 Chionoecetes opilio
TCTGGGTGAAGCATAGGAGGGAAAGATGAAGCAGAAAAATTGTTAGAGATGTTATTAGCTAGATGCCAGAAGTCACGAGAGGAATTCGATTCAGAAAGATTTTGACATTTTCTATGAATGAATTGACAAATTCTATGAATTCTTCCTCTTTGTCGCCTCCGTGGTGCAGTGGCTAGTGTGCCTGGCTACGAATCTGCGGGCCCTGGTTCGATCCCGGGCCAGGGCAAGTCGGTGACCAGCCTACCCAGCTGTTCTTCCTTCCTTTCGGGGTTGATAAATGGGTACCTGGGGTAACCTGGGGAAGGTAACTGTGGTAACCCGGGAGTCACACTAGCCATGTGTCCCGGGGTAACGGGTTCCCACCCACCACATGCTCTAAGGGCTAATGCTATGGAGATGAGCACCGCATGCCATGCGCAGCTTAGCATATGCTCCCATCTTTACCTTATGAATGAAGGAGTTTTTGGTAAGTTAAAGTAAAGATTTGGCATGATTACAGGCAGAAATATAAAGGGCATGAGTTTCAGATGTAAACATTACATTATAAATGTAAACAAATACAACCGCTGAGCATGGTGCCACCTGGCGGGTGGCGCGGACACTGACCGGGGGTGACAGGAGAGGCTCGGACCGCCGGACAACTTTGTCGATTTACGAACTGGACCAGGCATTGTCTGGGACTCGGACATATCCCCGGACCTCGGATTTTGACCGGCAAATCCGATATCCGGGAAATGGAGGTCCAGGAAAATGAGGGTTGAGTGTACTACTACAACATACTACTATTACTACTACTACTGCTAATACTGCTAATACTACTACTATTAATAATAATAATAATAATAGTAATAATAATAATAATACAATGATGAGTTAAACTAATCAATTCAGTGTATATGGCTAGAATATGAAGCCAAAGTCATGACCGCTCGCAAACATTGGAATGCACATCTGCTCAGTCAGCATCGCGAGAAGCGAAAAATACTTTACTTTTTCACCTCACTGTGAAAAAAACAGAGCACTTAGAGAGTTAGTTGATGATGCGTAACGTAGACGAAAGATGAAACTGGACGATGATTTCCTTTGTTTCTTGATAGCTTCAGCAGGTTTTTTTTAGTTACTGGTAGAAAACAGATGATTTAGAGCAAATCTGCCTGGCTGGTGTAAACGGCGAGGTGAAAAGTCATCCGCTGTGTAAGGGTTAAAGCCCAAATTTTATTGCACTCATTAATAATTATCAAATTGAAATTAGGCAAATAGTTTAGAAAGTTGCATACACACAAACCTCGATTTCCCGGACCTCCATTTCCCGGATATCGGATTTGCCGGACAAAATCCGAGGTCCGGGGATATGTCAGAGTCCCGGACAATTATTATTATTATTATTATTATTATTATTAACATTTTTTTTTTTTTTTTTACACGTTGAAATGCCTGGTCCTGTTCGTAAATTGACATAGTTGTCCGGCAGTCCGAGCGTCTCCTGTCACCCCTGGTCAGTGTCAACGCCTCCCGCCAGGTGGCAGCATGCTCAGCGGTAGTATTGTTTACATTTGGGCACACGACACTCACTGTTCACCTGCACAGCCTCCGTCAGTCCCCTGACCCCCACTGCCCCTGGTGCAGGAACGTCTCTTGAGACTTGAACACTTTCTGCTGCCTCCCGCCAGGTGGCCGCATGCTCAGCGGTCGTATTGTTTACATTTGGGCACACGACACTCACGGTTCACCTGCACTGCCTCCGTTAGTCCCCTGACCCCCACTGCCCCTGGTGCAGGAACGTCTCTTGAGACTATTGAATACTTTCTGCTGCCTCCCGCCAGGTGGCAGCATGCTCAGCGGTCGTATTGTTTACATTTGGGCACAGGACACTCACGGTTCACCTGCACGGCCTCCGTTAGTCCCCTGACCCCCACTGCCCCTGGTGCAGGAACGTCTCTTGAGACTGTTGAATACTTTCTGCTGCCTCCCGCCAGGTGGCAGCATGCTCAGCGGTCGTATTGTTTACATTTGGGCACACGACACTCACGGTTCACCTGCACTGCCTCAGTTAGTCCCCTGACCCCGACTGCCCCTGGTGCAGGAACGTCTGTTGAGACTATTGAACACTTTCTGCTCCCTCCCGCCAGGTGGCAGCATGCTCAGCGGACGTAAAAGTCCGCGGCGGGGTACTTGATATTGGTGGTTGCTGGACAGTAAATACTAGAGTAGGATAAGTGTCCGGGGGTGGGTAATATGGGTTTTTTTTAATTTTATTCTCTTACAGTCTTCTTTATAGGGACTGGCAACTAAGCGGGCTTTGTGTTACCCATTTTTGTTGTGCCCTTGGGCAGTTCTTTGTGATGGCATCGGACTGTTGCGATTCCCGGACTTTGCAGTTCCCGGACCAGTGCTCCCCCCAATTAGTCCGGGAAAACGAGGTTTGTGTGTATTAGTGCATAGTGCTATCCGGCTATCCGTAAGAAAAGAAGCCAGCTAAAAAATGTTGAAGTTAAGACACCCATCAGCTGTCAACGTCAAGGTCTGTCAGCATGTAATGAACATAAATACCACCGGAATCGTAAAACCAACGGGTTGGCCAGGTCGGTTAAGGCGCCGAGTTTGGTGCAAATCCGGCGTTAGCGACGGTTCGAATCCTCGCAGGGAATGGAAAAAGGAAATTATTTATTTCCTAATTATGAATTACCAGCCTGAGTCCCATGTCTGTTGGAAGGACATACTGACGGGATTTCAAAAGGTAATTGTGGCCCAGGGCAATGTGAAACAATTGCCTGGCTCAGGATACTACTCCATAGAAGTATCACGTGGCTCCATCATACGGCCACTATGCAAGTCTCTGTCGATAGGGCCTGAAATAACCTCCCTTGACCAAGACTGCCCCTTTCAGGCATCCCCCTCAGAATATCTCAACGGCAAGAAAGAGTAAAAGAGAAGAGAGAAGATAAGAATAAGGAGTTAGAACAAGAAGACCCCCCTCCCCCCATGACAAGCAGGCCTCAAAACTCATGACCTCACCTAGTGACGGGTGAGAGACTTCTTGAAGTGGAGAGAAGGATCAATGGAGAGAGGACAGAAATCACTGGGCAGCTGGCGTGACCTTAACGTTGACAGCTGATGGGTGTTCTACTTCCACATTGTTTAGTTGGCTTCCTTTTCCACGGATACCAGGAGAAAACTATGCACTAAAATATAACTTTCTAAGCTATTTGCCTAATCTCAATTTGATAATTATTAATGGGTAAAATAAAATCTGAGCTATAAGATAAACTAAGTTTCGTCTAGCTTGTTACATTATCAAGTATGATTGTTGTATAAGTGTTAAATGTGTGTGTAATATATTTTGTGGATAATAGGGAATTATAATAAATGTCAGAAGTGCTTAGTGACTGACATTTGATTGCAATGCCGCTCAGTTACCTGGTATCCCAAAGAAGCCTGGAGAAATGCCACAGCATCTGGGACAGCCGTGGCAGAGACCATAAGTTGCAGAGCAATGGTGTGAAGCTCCGACTGTAGCTCAGTGTCACAGAAGATTGCCTCAGAAAGTGGCTCCTGCAAGCCTTCCTGGCTGAAGACAAGACGAGTACCTGCGATGTAGCAGAGCACAGGTGGCTAGAGAGTGTTATTGCATGTGGTTATGAATATTCACCACCTTCTGAAGCCATCTACAGTCTTTATCTTTCCTACAGCTATTTCCTTCAATGATATGGTCATACTGGAAATGTACACTCATCCCGTTTTCCCATACATATTCCCCATCCAGCAGTCCATGGATTCCGGTGCTTTTTTACCAAAAGCATCTCTCTACCTTATTTTTTAATGGTTATCACATCGTACACTATCTGCTTTCATTTACCCTCGCCTCAACTTGAACAACTTCCCAATTCTATAAAACAAAGGATATCCATAAAGTATGCTGACATATGTATGTCTTAGGGAACAACAACTTAAAAAACAT
Source organism: Chionoecetes opilio (assembly GCA_016584305.1). Taxonomy (NCBI): domain Eukaryota; kingdom Metazoa; phylum Arthropoda; class Malacostraca; order Decapoda; family Majidae; genus Chionoecetes; species Chionoecetes opilio. The sequence goes on from JACEEZ010008035.1 coordinate 65,940, forward strand.
TGGTTTCAAAAAATATCTTCAGACATAATTATACAAAAATAGTATATCTGACAGATTGTACTTTTCATTATACAGTAAAACCTACATAAGTCAGAATTATGGATAAGTCGTAATGGCTCGCATATATTCATATTTAAAGTTATTTCTTATTTTCAAAAAAATAAGTTTTTTTAGATGTTTGTGTGACTTGGTATCCAGCTTCACTATGTCTGCTCCTACACCCAAGGCTTTTAAGAGCAGGAAGGACATGAAACCAAGACTTGGTGCTCCATGCTGCCGGTTTGTGCTGATTTTCTTATCATATCCAGTACAGGGAGGTCCCGTTATACGAGCATTCGGTATACGAGAATCCGATGATACGAGATGTGTAAATTAGGGTCTATTTTCAATATACGAGATCGAAAATCCAATGATACGACATTCAAACTGGGGTGATTAAAATGATCAAGTTCAAAATGCGTGGCCTACCACTCCCGGGCTGGACAAAGGGGGATTTGGTTGACCCCAGTGAGGTCACCCCTAGCAAGCCGTGACCTGAAGGGTAATTAAGCATATGGCGCGGCCTGACATTTAGGAGTAATTAGCAGGTGTGCGGCCCCAACCTTGGGACCGCAGTCAGGTCACCCCTAGCAAGGCCTGACCTGAAGGGTAATTAAGCATATGGCGGGGCCTGATCCTTAGGGGTAATTAGCCAGGTGTGCTGCCCCAACCTTGGGACCGCTACACTACCCTCTTTTGTATCACGAGGGGTCCCCTACATTACAACGTCTTTTTTGCTTGTTATGCATGTTTTATGTTTAATTAATGTGCAGTTATGTTATTTGTGTGCTATTTTCTCTTTCAGAATGCTTTTTCTACAGAATAGGTAGTACAGTGTGGGTAATATAGACGTTGTGTGTTTCTTGTGTTTGCTATAGTTTATTTTAGCTTGAAAAACGTCTTTTTTTCTTTTTTTTTTTAATTGATGGGGTCCTGAAACCAAACCTATATTTTACCTTTAGTTATGAGTTTCGTTATACGAGATTTCGGTTTACGAGTATGCCAGGTGGAACCTAACTGCTCGTATCTTCGGGACCTCCCTGTACAGTAGAGCTCTGGCTCAAGATTTTCACAGATTTTTCCATATTTTTGCTAGCGATAGTGATCCACTTATGGATTTTTGGGTTTTTTTTTTGGGGGGGGGGGGCACAGCTAAGTGGCCAGATGACCTGAAGCCACCATTAACGCACTTTTTATTTTTATATAATTTTTTAACATTTCGGCCTATAGCGGGCTGTGATGGTTGGCCCTCGCCTGTGGTGGTGCAGGCAAGATTTTTATAGCGGCACCTGTGATTAGAGGCTCATGCTGCCCCCGTGTCCTCCGATGCACTCGCCGTCGAAGTTAATGGAGTTAATGGGCATTATGTGAGGATGTTCTTAAAGTAATCGTCCAGACCCATTTTTTTTTTGCCTAATTATCTTGAATGTACATTCAAAACACCTAATCCACCAAAAATAATTGATTTCCAGCCCTTATTTCCGTATAAACACGACTTTTGTATAAAAGCGAGCGAAAAAAAAAATCTTCCCTCCAACAGGGCTACGAATGTTATTGATGACATCAGAGGAGGAACGCTCCAATGTAAACATCTGTCTGACACCTGTCGGCAAATGTTATGATGCGCAATTGCACTTCGGTGTCAGACAGTGAATCTGTCGCTGTGACAGATCTAGAGTACGATCCTCAATCTGAGACCGAAATAAATGACGCTGCTCGCGTATACTATGAGGAAAACGAACCTCAGATTGTGATGGGAGGCCAAACCTATATGTTTGAACCAGAATACAAGGCGGACGAACAGATGTTAGCGGCAACAACAACCCCTTACACACAACAACCCCTTACACACAACAACCCCTTACACACAACAACGCCTTACACACAACAACCCCCTTACACACAACAACCCCTTATGCACAACAACCCCTTACACACAACCCCTTACACACAACAACCCCTTACACACAACGGTGTCTCCCCAATGCTGCCGCGGGCCCCATGCCGCCGCCTACGGCAATGTAAGTAACTTTTAGGGGGTTATAGTGAGGTTAGGTTAGTAACTTTTAGGGGGTTATGGTAGGGTTAGGTTTAGTAACATTTAGGGATTATAGTGAGGTTAGGCTAGTAACTTTTAGGGGTTATAGTGAGGTTAGGTTAGTAACTTTTAGGGAGTTATAGTGAGGTTAGGTTAGTAACTTTTAGGGGTTATAGTGAGGTTAGGTTAGTAACTTATAGTGAGGTTAGGTTAGTAGCTTTTAGGGGGTTATAGCATGGCCACCGAGATGACAAGGCCTGATGCATCGCCCGTGAAGTCACACCATGTAGATCCCACCCGCTCCGCTCCCCGTACAAGTTTACCTACCTAATATAATGTTTATCAGTATAAAAAATATACTGTTATCTTCAGAAATGTTTGTTCTATAATATTATCAAATAAAAAATCGGAAAACACACAAAAGAAGTGCCATTATGAGACTTTCAAGAAATATGCATTAACATAAACTCTTTGCCATTTAATATTTTGCTCAAAAACTTTTTACATGGGGAATATCAATAGAAGCAGAATTTAATTAGTTTTCCATTGATATATTTAGTTTAGTCATAACTGAATTAGCAGCATGCATAAATTAGCGTTAACTAAATATTAAAAATCATGAAATCGGGTAATTTCCTACCTAATATATGTTTATCAGTATAAAAGATATACTGTTATCTTTGGAAATGTTTGTTCTATAATATTATCCAATAAAAAACCATAAAACACACAAAAGAAATGCCATTATGAGACTTTCAAGAAATATGCATGAACTTAAACTCTTCGCCATTTAATATTTTGCGTAAAAACTTTTTACATAGAGAATGTCAATAGAAGCGGAATTTAATTAGCTTTCCATTGATATATTTCCTTTTCTGATAAATGAATTAGCAGCATGCATAAATTAGCGTTAATTAAGTAAATAACATCATGAAATCGGTAATTTTTCCCGATTGATGAGGTTATTTATTTAGTTAACGCTAATTTATGTATGGTTCTAATTCTAATTCTAAGGTCGGAAAAGATCTGGGAGTGTGGATTACGTATAATTTGTCACATGAGAAGCATATAAACAAGATCACAGGAAATACATATCAGTTGCTGAGGAATATAAGAATGGCATTCAAATATCTGGATGAAGAGATGATTAAGACATTGATAACATCTTTGATTCGAACAAGGTTGGAATATGCGGCAGTGATTTGGTCACCACATAAAAAGAAGGATATAAGGAAGCATAGAAGCCTGAGGAGAGACAAGGAGAGGTATGTCAGGAGTCTCGCTGAGGATGTCGAGGTCATTTGAACGCTAATGACCTCCGACCCGCCTACCGAGTCCTGAAGAAGCTCCGTTCCAAGTCTCCTTCTCGGGCAGTGCTATTCGAACAGCCAGATGGGCGCCTCGTGTCGGACATGGATGGGCAGATGGCTCGTTGGGCTGAGTACGTTGGGCAGCTGTTCACGGTGGACCCTCCAACTGAGCAGTTTCACACCACTGGGTTACAGGCAGTGGATGCCGATCCTCCCATTGACGAAACCGCACCCTCTCTTGATGAAGTCAGAGAGGCTGTAGCAAAGTTGAAGGGTGGAAAGGCAGCTGGTGTTTGTAATATCAGTGCGGAGCTCCTCAAAGCTGGGGGTGAGGCCCATGATCCGCGGGTTGCATGCTGTCCTGACTGCCGTGTGGCAATCAGGTACCATTCCTCCTGACTGGAAAAGGGGCGGGTCGTCCCTATCTGGAAAGGGAAAGGGAACTGTCAGGACTGCAACAATTACCGCGGTATTACACTGCTCAGCGTACCAGGCAAGGTGCTTGCCCATCTATTGCTGACACGAATTCGCAGTCATCTGGTGAAGCATCAGAGACCTCAGCAGTCTGGGTTCACGCCTGGTAAGTCAACAACGGACCGTATCCTAGCGCTTCGTGTCCTGGTGGAACGCAGACGTGAATTTCGACAGGGGATGCTTGCAGCCTATGTTGATCTCAAAAAGGCATTTGACTCAGTGCATCGTGAGTCACTCTGGGATCTTCTGCAACTTCGAGGGGATTCCTGCAAGGACTATTGGTTTGATAACTGGTCTGTATTCTGGGACTGAGAGTGCTGTGAAGTGTGGGGCAGGTGTATCCGGCTTCTTTCCTGTGAATACAGGAGTGAGGCAAGGGTGCGTCCTTGCCCCATCACTTTTCAACGCTTGTATGGATTGGGTATTGGACAAGGTTGTAAATCAAAGTGATTGTGGAGCATCCGTTGGCAACACCAAGATCACTGATCTTGTTTTTGCCGATGATGCAGTAACCTTTGCTGAGTCGCTGGAGGTCTGGTGATGGCTCTCGAGGCGCTGCACGAGGAGGCAAAGCCTTGGGACTTGAGGTCTCCTGGCTCAAGACCAAGGTCCAGGTGTTTGGAGACTACTAGATGAAGCAGTACAGTCTGTTCATGCGTGTGGCGAGGACATTGAGATCTTAGAAAGTTTTACATACCTTGGTAGCGCAGTCCATAATGACGGCGGGTCACGTCAAGAAGTCTTATGGCGGATTGGCATAGCCCACGGTGTTATGGACTCGCTCAGCGGGAGTATTTGGCATTGTCGGTACCTGTGCAGGAGGACAAAGATCCGGATCTTCAAATCGCTTGTGATCCCTGTCTTACTCTATGGTTGTGGACATGGACACTAAATAGTGACTTGAAGAGACGAATCAATGCCTTTGGTAATAAGTGTCTTCGCAGAATCATGGGGTATCGCTGGGATGATTACGTGTCAAATCACCCAATTGCACCGTGAGACTGAATCGAGGCCTATTACCTGCATAGTCCGTCAGCACCAACTTCGGCTATATGGGCATGTGGCACGCTACCCTGAAACCGATCCTTCCCATCGGGTTGTATCTGTAAGAGACAATCCAGCGTGAAGGAGGCCAAGGGGGCGCCCACAAGGCTCGCGGCTAGGGCAAGTTAAATGTTTCTTGTCGAGAGCTGCTTGGTATGGGAAAGGAGCCTGCATGGAACTCGCGCGTGGTGACCCTCGGGAGTGGCGTCGTAGGGTGGGCGAGGCGACGCACCCCCCGGCGTATGCCCCCAATGATTGATTGATTGTCCGACCTGCGTGTACATGTTCAGCCAGCCAACATGTATTATTTACCATCAGGCTGTCACACGTATCATAAGCTCTTTTCAGTCCTGGAAATTATCACCCATGGCGAATTCATCAAAACTACCGTATTTGCCGGCGCATAAGACGCACCTCCGCATAAGATGCACCCCTATTTTACAAGGAGGTTTTTAGAAAAAATAAAATATTGGTGTTTTTGAGGGAAAAAATAAATTTCGTAAAATTTTTCAAGTTATTAAAAAAAAAAAGGATTTGTAGGGGAAAACAAATGATTATGAGCATGTACCTAAATAAAATATTCACAGTGCAGTGAATGTGAATGAAAAATTATACTATAGTTAAAATGTAAAGGGAATGACGGTAATCAAAATCGGTCATAATATATTGCAGGATGCCCCCACGAATTGATATTCTAATATTTTGCTACCTATGACATATAGCTTAGATTTAATGTTGTAGGTATGCCTTTGTTGCTTTTCTGCTATGTGTTTAGACTTTGTGGAATATTTGAAGTATAGATATTGGTATTATTTTGGTAGTGGGCTTTCAAAAATCCTAGAACTCTTACTGACACCACGTGTAGCTTTCTTCATTCTGAGTATTTTGAGCCCCATTTCCCATGGCGCAATTGAATAATAATGGAGTTACACGTAGTACCGAAAATCTACCGTTATTTCAGCCAGAAAGTTAAGTTAGGTTAAATCAGATTAGGTTAGGTTAGAGGTGGGGTTTGGTTTAGTAACAGATGATATAGAGAAAAACGAATATTACCAATAATATGACTGTGAAGCGTAGCAATGTTTGCGGGGCGGACCTGGAGGGCAGGTTGCCTCCCCTCCCACACACACATGTAAACAAACATTGATGTCCGACAAAAACGAGAGCCAGATTAATTCAAAACACATCAAAACTATTCAGGACTAAGTTTCGGCCTCGAAATCGGTGGTTGCCCAATAACATAAATTTACGAAGATATTTAGTTAACACCGTCTGTAAGGTAGCCATCTTACCTTGTTGTTATTGTTGTAATTGTTGAAGGGCACCGTTGTCGGGATCGACGATATTTGCCCTGGTTTACACCTATGAATCTATCACAGTCGCGAGGGTTGATTAGTCTTCTTCAGAAGGTGCAGGTGAAGGCTGGTTCATACTCTGAAATCACGGCAGCGTTCCGTCAGCCGTGCCTTGTATTCACACTATTTGTCATGGTTCCGTCATTTTCGGCAGTTTCCTGCTCACCCTCTAAACAGACATGGTGCCTCAGAGTTATGGTTGAAGAAATTTGCATTAATAGCACTTCTAGTGGATGAAGAAGAGGAGTTGAACTCTAAAAGACACTGTTTTGGGTACATAAAGCCTTGAGAAAACGATGATTATCAGCACGGCACAGTCTCATTACATTAAAATTTCTTCCCCAGAAACCGTTACGTGACAGGACGGTGGTGTATTGGAGCCGTGACGGTGGCGCACCGTTTAGTGTAACACGTCTATTTGTTTGAATGTAAGAAATTCTAACGGATGTGATGAGATGGTGCCGTGTCACCATGATGGTGTGGTGTGATTCGGCCTTGAGGCGGACGATGTGGCGCCATGATGGGTCTTGGTCTTGGTGCACCATGTGGAAGACTTTTGTCCCGTCTACATCTACCGTTGCAGCCTTTTTACTAGCACTCTTTCATACAGTTTCCTTATCCGTAGAGGTACAGGGGTGAGGATTGAGGGGTCGAGGTGGTACAAAGCCCTATGCTGTCTCTATCCCACCTTGCTTACCACTGTAGCGGCGCTAAACCAAACTCACACACACCTGCATCGGTTTAGGCCACCCTCCCTGTCTGGGACCAGGATTAGTGGGTGACCTGACGCTGACCTGACTTGTCCTCGCCGACACAACTGCAACACCAGCCAGGTAATTCAGACAGCCACAGGACACACATAGACACACACGCCGAGCACCTCTTATCCCCACATTGTACAATGACTCGCTGTCAAATAAACTACGAAGCCACGACGCCCTTTCTCCATCCTTGTGTGACAAACTCCCCAAGATACTACACCTTCCTCTCACCGCTCACACTAAAAAAAACACTTTAACACTCTCTTTCATTCACTATTCCATTTATCAACAATACTCATTCCAGCGAAAATTCCATCACCATTTTCTGCCTCCCTTCTATCATCTCCTTCCAACTGTTTGTGTCACTTGTGTGGCCCGAGTCGAATGCGGGTTAAGGCTACAACTAATATGCGGGATGTTTGTCTTTTCCATGGGTGCGGGGATGACTCTGAGTGGTAATGACCCATGGTGGGTGCGCGGAGGGCGTCGCCGAGTGAAATATCCCAGGTGAAGCAGCAGACCTGAGATATCAAGACGTTTTACCATGGAGAGCAGCAGCGGGGTGTGGATGATGTTTACATCTGACACGGCCATCTTGGCAGCAACAAACCGCAATCTTGTTGCCCCAGCTCTTGTTTTCTCTTAAAATCCAACCTTTTCCTTAGAATTATGCATTACTGTTATAACACAGTTACTAATTTGTGTTCAGTGGACTACTGCTCAACACAGATCACTCCAGACCCCTTTAGTAATACACCACCCGGCTGTTCTGCATTCTCTGCCTGACCTCTCATGCACTAATATGGCCGCATTAGACGCAGGGTGAACTTTGCATTCCTTTTTAAGGGAAAAAACTGAGTCTTATGCGCCGGCAAATACGGTATTTACTTATAATATCGCATACAGACTAGAAAATAAAATGGCTGATGAGCGTGCTGAATGAAGATAATGAATAGTGAGTGTGTTCTTGTGTGAAAATTACTTTGAAATGAAAATGTTTTGGTGGTCTGTTTTTATAATTTTTTCTTCTAAATTTCTTTACAAAATCAGGGTGCGTCATCCAAGATCTTATAAGCCATAACATACGGTATGCCTGTACTCCACAAGTGCATGCACTTAAAGATCAGTGCAAACGATTATTCTGGTGGAAGAGAATGCTTATAGAAATGGAAACATGCTGTGTATAAACACTATATTAATTCCAAAAATTCATATAATATTCATGAAGTAAATGACAAACCCGGAGCATGCGTCATCAATGGATCATTAAGATATATCAGATCAAAATCCCATAATGACATCACAAGTAACAAAAATTTGGGCACAAGAAAA